>JAAEAF010002292.1:0-16206 GCA_011037195.1 Triatoma infestans
CAAAAAAAAAAAAAAATACTTCGCTAACATTTATCAGAAATGTATCTGGCGTTTCTCACAAGCGGACAGCTTTATATAGACGACAGACCACCCTATAATAGACAAATCGCTCTTTTATGAAATTACACTCAATATTAAGGCTAGGTACATATACTCGACTTTCAGCCACCAACAGATACTTTAGTCGATTTGAAATGCATCTTTCAAAAGAACAAAGTACATACGACTGACTAAAATGTCGATCATAACTAAAAATATGGAACATATTCATCAGTTCAGATCGACTGTCGACATCGATTTGTTTGGATATCTAGCGGAGTTTTTTTGTGGGGTTAGACTAAGAAAAATTAAGAAGTGAAAAGTACATTGTCTGAACACTAATATATTAATTGAAAAAACAGAGTAGTGCAAAGACTTTTACACTAGGACTAATATAGAGAGAGTTAGCATTACAGACTGAACTGGCAGGGCGTTTGTTGTGATGGTGAAGTACTATATATTTGCTGAGAACGTCCCTTACTTTTCTTTCTAGATCTCCTAGGGGTTGGGTTGAAGTGGATGGATCTTGCGTTGCGCCTCATGTGACATGGCAGGACGGAGTAGTTGGGCGGATTGCTATATGATTTTTTGTTGCAGGCAAGATATGCTGCCACCAATCCATTACACTTAGGACAGATTTGTTAGGACAGAACTTTGATTGAAAAAAGCTTATTTTTATCTATCTATTCCCTACAATATTATCTCGGTTCTAAAAAATAATTAATAAAGTTTTTAAAACTTGCTAGACAATAGAATAGAAAAATTCAACAACAAACAGAGGAGCCGTTGGCTCATAATCCCGAAATCTCTGCGAGTCCAAAAGATTTACTGTGAATCACCCTAACGTTAACCATGGGTTCAGAGATTAAGCAAGTCCGGTGCTCAGAAGCACATGCCGTATTCAGCCTAACTTTGAGTTGTAATTCATATCCGGTGGCGACTACAATGCCAAGCATCCTCAGTGTGGGTATTGTGCGCCAAATCCGCATGGGCATCATAATACCTTCTTATCACAAAATTGCAGCTTTATTTCTCCTGATCAACCTATAGATTGGCCTATTTCTTCTTCAAAGTTACCAGACAACCTTCTTTGTATGCCCTTTCACTACTTCGACATCACTACACCAACAGACCACTGCTTTCCTTTTCCTTGATACGCTCCCACTACCGCCACCAAAAAAGCCCTCTCTTACAGAAGGACCGGTAGACTGGATATTATTCCGTTACAAAGTAGTAGAGAAAACTGACTTAAATGTTCCCCTAAAATCTAAACAAGATATAGACAATGCAGTATACAAATTTACGAAGTCAATTCAGTTTTCAATCTGCGAATCTACAAAACATCTGAATCAACAAACCGACCCTTCAAGTATAGAATTCCTTTCTTTATAAATACGTACGCTTATCTTGGAGAAGTTGACCCAACTACCTTCAACAAACTAAGCCATCTTCCTCTAACCTAGCACTACTACATGATGAACAGTTCAACAAATTTACAGTATCACACACTACGGACGACAAATCACTATTGGACAGTGACGAAGAAAATCTTATCGTAAAAAACTGTTCCTTCACCTTTGCGATCTGATGACGGCACTTGCGCCTCATCTGATGAAGAAAAAACATTTCTGTTTTTCTTCGATCTATCCGAAGTCTTTGTACCTTACCCAAATTTACGAAACCCTATATTTAACTGTGCAATAGAAAACGATCTCGCCCTCTTTACTCCCTTTAACTCCTCCTCCATTTACATTCGCCGAGGTACAGTACGCAATAAATCATCTCCCCATCAAAAAAAGCTCCAGGTCTTGACTTCCAACATTCTCCGTCAACATTCCAAAAAAAATTGTACTTTTCCTTACCAATATCTTTAATTCAGTTCTCAGAACCACTTACCCCTCCCAATCAGTTGAAATCTTCCAAAATCAAAATGACCCCAAAATCCAGGAAATCTCACCATCTACCCACTTTCTACCGTCCCAACAGTATATATTACTCATAATTGGGAAAATTCTAGAAAACTCATGTTGAAGCAAATCTTACCCATCATTGAATCTGCCAACATAATTCCTGAGCACCAGTTTGGATTCAGACGACACCGCTCTACTATCCAACAATATCATTGCGTTGTGGACGCCATTGCTTCCTGCCTTGAGTGAAAAGAGACCCTGTTCGGCTGTTTTCCTCATCGTAAGGCAAGCCTTTGATTGAGTGGGGCTACTCAGGAAGCTGAAGGGCGCCCTCCTTTTTACTTATTTACCTAATAATCAAATCCTACTTGTCCGACCGCCACTTCTAGGAGTAAGTTCTTCCCTATCTCCTTATCAACCTGTCAAAGCGAGAGTACCGCAAGGCAACATCATAAGATTTATAACTAACCGCAGTATACACAGCAGACATCCCAACCCATTCTGATACAGTCATTTCCTTCTTCGTAGACGATTCTACCCATATTAACCCAGTAATACCCCAGTTGCATTCGGCTAGCTTATTAGAGTTGTTCACTTTATAATAAGACTTTGTTTTGTTTTTTTTTTTGGTTATATATTTGAGGAATTTATTTTAATTAAATTTCAGCAAAGATAAATATATTATTTTTCGATATAATATCCTAGGCTTTTCAATAGAGTTAATTTATATGTCTACAAGCTTTCATATTGAACCAGTGGTACACTAATTTCTCTTACATCAATTACTTAATACAATTGAGAAATTTTAAATTTGAAATTCATACTCGTACTTGTGTTAACATAAATATAAAAGTGCGGTGGGAGGGAGGGGGCTACACGGCCTATCCAGAACAGGCAGTACTTCAAGTAATTACATTGCAGTCCAGAAGACAGTGCCAATTAAACAAATTCCAATAATATTTGAAACTTAATGTTATACATTCCACAGAACTCCCAAAAATCGATTTAATCAAACTAACAGACTATTTTCTAAAAGCCAATTTTTCTCAGACTCAAGGAACGTCAAAACGTGTATTTCCGGTGAACTCAATTTTCACTACACTTAAGAGAAAGAAAGTAGCAAATCTATGGAAATACTTGAGGCTGACAAAAAAAATCACATTTTCTGTTTATATAGCTAAAACAGTGGATTTCTGCTTTATATAATTTTTATGTTTATCTTATAAACAATTGTTTCGTTTTTAGTGTGAAACAATAGAGATAGGCAATTAAACATATGTTTATAAATAGTTTAACTCATTGGCGATAATAGTGTCATAGTGTATTAGTAGTATATGTGGGGCTTTCAAGGAGGGGGGACACAAAAAGGGTCACTCTTCAAACTTGGTATATATGATAGCAAAGAAACGGGTAGTTGAGAATTGTACGTATCTATGTGTGCATGTGTATATATATGTGTATGCGTGTGTGTGTGTGTTTGTGCAGTGTGAAATTAGAAGAAGAAGAAGTCTTGCTGCAATAGCAGAAGCAGAATGGTACAGTCAGAGTGATAATGTCCAGTCAGCTCTCTATCACCTAAAGATGTAGAACTCTCACCTAAGACTGTACGAGACTTTAAACTTACACGCACACATACAGTGTGTGTGTGTGTACCAGTCCCGTGATGAGAAGGTCGGCATGGATTTCTCAATGCTTCTTCTATCTCCTATTTGAGTGATAACTTCTAATTCATCTTCTGCTCGTTGAGGAAAACCTTACTGACGCTCTCTTAACTATCTCTTACTCTAAAGTGGCCTCTACACGGTCAATAATATTGACAATAATATTGACCGTCTAAGGTGAAAAAAGGGTATTGACGGTCGGTATTGACAAGAGTATTGATGAAATCCGGATTTTCTGATTTTCGTGTATCAATACTGAGAATTGGAGGGGGATTTGACAATAATATTGACCGTGTAGGGGCGGTGCCTATATATCCATCAATACTCAGATCAATAGTCTTATACAACGTTGAAACTAACCTCAACAACAGTGATACAATACCTTACAAAGGTACTTTGGAAAGATCTGTGTATTTAAATAAAACTTCAATCATACATTTTTTAAAGTTGATTGTAATTTTTTAATCTTATTTTTCTGATTAACATACATTTCACGTAGTCAATTAAATAGTCCCTTCATTACAGTTCAGTTTAAAACACGATCCAGTGGAGGTTCTTGGGAAAGATTTGTGTATTAAAATAAAACTTCAATCATACGTTTTTTAAAGGTGATTGTAATTTTTTCAAAGTCTTGTAGGACATATATAAAGATTTCACAAGTTTCTATTACAGCTTTGCTGATAGTTGTTGGGGACATTATGGCTGAAAACTTGAAGTCTTCAAAATTTCTTCCTGTGGCCAAGTACCTCAGGGTTAAGGCTAATCTTTCCCTAACACTTATACTTTCTCTCATATTTCTGTCCTGTCTTTTCAAAAATGGTTCAACCATCTGTAACAGTTTGTTAAAGGTAGGTTCATCCATTCGAAAGTAGTTCTTGAAATCTTCAACATAGCAGAGGCTGTTTTCCTTCAAAAGTACTAAATGAGAATATTCATCGCTCTTCTTCAACCATTCTTTCATCCAGTGTTTGCGTTTCTACTTGACGAGTAGTGTAAAGCGCCGAAATAACAGCTATGCAAGCATTTGTACGATTATTCATACTTTGGAAGAGAAAAACCAGCAAATAACCGAATAAAATCACGAGTAATCACTCTCCTAGTGGCAGAAGTAGTAAGTACTGAGCAAAAGTATTGACAATAATATTGATCGTGAGGTAGTGAAAAAATTGAGACTGGTTATCACGAGGATTGATGGTTGTATTGTCAATACTGATATTGTCAATATTATTGACCGTGTAGGGGCCGCTTTAGTTAAGAGAGAAGATATTACAGTGTCAAATTTTCGTATTTGAGTTTTCACCGGAAATCCATGTTTCGAGGTGAACCATGGTTCCAGACTATGAAAAAAAAATGTTTTTTAGCGAATGGGCTTTATGTGTGAACAAAATATCTCAAAAAAACGCAAAAAATCGTAAGAAAAGCTCAATTTGATATTCATCTAAGTAATTCTTCAACCGGAAATGGGACTTTCTAAAAAATGGCTCTAACGGATTTTCTTCAAACTTCGTATACTATTATTTACTCATCAATTTTATATTAAATATTCTTCCAGGATTTTTGATTGGGTGCTTCCGGGGAGCTGGGAGTGCAGCAAACCTCTAAGGTACTACTTCGGTACAATTTATGGTTCTATTAATTATTATTATATAATATTAATAAGATACATTAGAAACATTGCTAAAATTCCAAATTTGATGAAAAGCGATTGACCGGAAGTGCATCTTTACAGCACTTTGGTTTCTGAGATTCTTTCGTAGTTCTATCGAAAACCGCTGCAACAATTTCCTTTAAAATTGTGAGTGTTAACTTCTCAGATAAAAACATCTCACTTTTATTTCAAACGTTTTTCTGGGAAAATTAATTATATAAGGCTTCTGGGATACATTAAATTGCCGCTTAATTGGCTGAGACAGGCAGCGCGGCTACATATCTTCATGTATATATATATAATTCTTAGTATCTTATATAGCAAGAAGAAATGCCCCTTCTTATGGAGCCTGTTCCTCTTGCATACAGAATTTAGATGGTGGAAAGAGGTGCGGATTTTCTCTGATAGTCAGGCCGCACTGAGGGCTTTGAGTAAGCCATGGTGGAGTTCGAAACTAGTGGGAGAATGTAGGCGAAGGCTTAATGCTTTGGCTCGGAGTGGTAAGGTGCTCTCTATTGGAAACCCGGACATGCAGGAATAGAGGGCAATGAGAGCGCGGATCAGTTGGCTAAGGAGGGATCATCACTACCATTTTGTGGTCCTGAACCAGCCCTTTTCGTCAAGTTTCGTGACAAACAGATTAGACTTTGGGAGAAATGCTGGGGGGACACGCAGGGGTGCCTCCAAGCTAAAAGATTTATAAAAGTAAGTAAGCAGGGAATTTTGGAGTATCTCCTGTCCCTCAGTAGGACAGGTCTGAGGACCTTGGTGGGCGTAGTAGTCACTAGACCCACTTGGGTGTCTAGTCATTAGGGAGGACGTCTAGTCCCATTTGTTAGAATTGCGATGATGGAATCAGGGAAACGGTGTATCACTATTTATGTCAGTGTCCCGTTTCGCTGGTACTAGGTTTCGCAAATTTGGGAGGGCATCACTCTCGCAGGATTGCCTGGGCGGGTTGGAGTTTAAGGATATCTTGGGATATTGTAGACTGACCGGTAAGCTACCGGGGGAGATTACTAAGGGAATGATTGGGGGTGGCATCGGGGGAATCAAGCCTCAAGGCTTAGATCCCACGCCATCAGGCACCCGGCATAATAATCATAATAATATAATAATAATAATAATACATGGTGGATTTTAGCAGAACGCGCATAAAGCTCATGTTGATAGGAGATAACTTCATTATAAATATTTCGTGTCTCAGCTTGTATCTGAGCTGTTGGTTTCCGAGGGTCACCTGATCTAACAGCCTCTGACTATTTTCTCGGGTGGCACATAAGTCGTTTGGTGTATACAGACAAAATCTAACTCATCCCCAGAGATCAACTCATTACCAGATTATGAATGCTGCAGCGAACATAAGAAATTCTCTGACATCTAGAGGCGGGTTTTTTGATACGCAGGGCTGGCTTTGTATTGTACTGATTTATGTTATATATATATATTTTTTTAGATCACCCGTTCCCGAGCTCTCGCTCATAACAGCCCAATGATTATACTTCATCCCCAATGATCCCGAAACAAGAATAATTCCCAAGCAAGAATATATGAGGGAAGGGCACAACAAGGTACCTTTCATAAATTATAATGAATTTATGCCACCATAGCAAAACAAAAGCTAACAAACAGCATCGCATTCATACTCATTCACACAATAAATACATTCATACTTGACGCATGCAGACAAAATTCCTATCCTAATTGACCACTCAGTACTCGATATTCCTGAGAGGCCCGCTAAAAATTCGATAACTACCCAATCTAAGTCATTCATTCCACAGTCATACAATAAATTACTAATATCCCACACTTACGCTCCGCCTACCCACGAAAATCTCCCCACAGTGTTACCACGTCTTAGAGCCTCTTCTGCAAACTTTTTAAAGGCAACGTATGCACTAAGATTTTCCAGCAACAAGGTTAGCGTATCATTATCAATGCGAACATGATAGCCTATAGCACTCCATAATTTTGCCCGGAGATCCTCATAACGAATGTATTCAAAAATAATATGTTCGGCGGTCTCCAATTTATGTATATATATAAGAAGAGCCAATTGAACAGTCGTTATTGGAAATCGCTTGCCAGGCGGCGATTTCTATTGGGGGACGTGTAGTAAGCAAGCCGCAGTTCCCTCGCCGATTGGTTCCGGCCTTCGCCACCTAGGTGCGCTACCAATTGTAGCTTCCCACTTTTTCTCACGGTGCTGGGTCAACACAACTTTGCCCTCACGGGAATCGAACCCTGAATTCTTGCACCAAAGGCGAGTGTGTTAGCCATAAAACCATACAGTTATATATAGCTAGCGTCCACTACCAAATCACCGTTAGAACAAGCAAGAGTTCTAATTTAGCTACGTCACTCTTTAGGCGACTCATAACAGCCAACCATACTATTACATTCATCATATCACCAACATCGTCACTCATCTCACAGTCGGTCAGTCTCTCAACATTTACTTCTTTTCTCCTTACTCAGTAAATCGTTAAAATATACATCATTTATACAGTGCCAGTTCGTGTGTTCTCATTTCCCAATCACCACATCAAATCCTTCCATCTTTATAATGTCCATTCTAATTTTTTTTTTTTTTTTGCTCGACCTACGCCATAATTGGATTTCTCCTTTCTTTAATTTTTTTTTTAAGGTTTGCAATATGTTATACGGTGAACGTTGCTGAGACATTTTATTAAAAAAAAAAAAAACTTCGAACAATGATTGAATAGAAAATTTTTAATTTTTTATTCTATTTTGACAGTGCCTTTTATTTCTTATAAGCATGGAGTTCATTTGCTTTCCTAATCCATCTCACCGATTTCCATTTTGAACCTTTATTCATCTGTTATACCGAGGCCAAATATTTCAATTCTCCCGAGAATATTTATACTCAAGCCCCCCTAAAGCGTGCTAATTTTAAAATACTACCTGACAATGTAAAAAAAGAAAGAAGCCGTAAATGTCCATCGTTAAAAATGGCGCTCTCAATCGCTGAAGAATGGGGCAATTCAATATATTGAATTTCAAACCATGAAGTAAAATATTATGGAAATTAATTGTGCTGAAAATATTCAGAAAAAAACTTAAAAAAACTTATGGCGCAACAATCCATGAAGGGCTGCCAGTCGACGATTTTTATTGGAGGACATGTAGTAAGTTTCCTCGCCGTTTAGTTCCGGCCTTCGCTACCTAGGTGCGCTACTATCTGGTACTTCGTAGTTTTTCTCATGATGCTGGGTCAACACTGACTTTACCCTCACGGCAAATCAAACCCTCAATTCTCACACCAAAGGTGAGTGCGTTAACCACTAGACCATCACGTGAGAACGAAAAATATTCAGAACTTGAACAAAGTTCTTCAATTGCAGCAGTTTCACCATTACTTGTACAGTTTTTCACAAACATAAAATTATTGTTTTATTTTTTATTTCTTATTTTCCCAAGACCCTTTTTTAATTTTTTTGTTTTTTTTATTTTAATTTTAAAAAAAAAAAAAACAAACAAAACCTACCCAGTAGCATTCCTTACACAGTCTTTTTACATTTTTTTTTCTCTTTTTTTTTTTTTTTTTTTTTTAATGTTTCTAAAACAACGCTGTTTCAAGAAACAGGTGAGTTATAAACAAACTAAAACTTTGTTCAAAATGTTTTGAATCTTTCAGATTGTATTATATGATGTTTATTTTATTTTTATTTTTTTCTAAATAATTAAGATGCTATCTACAGATAATAAACAGGTTTTTATGTATTACAAGCTTATATGGGATATACAGAGAATGAAGGTGCCAAATGAAATGTTTTGAGACATGTTTGAGAACCTTTCTTTTAATGAACTTGAAAAGTTTTTACTTTAAATATTTCTATATTTTATTTCAATATTATTATTTATTTTTTTTGTTTTCTTTCTTTCTCTACAAGTTTCAAAGGAATATTTTAATTATAATTATGTATGATATTTTATTAATTGCTCTTGCAAATATTTACGTGTTATCCTTACATTAAATTACAACGAGATTATATAGACTGGACTTTATAAGGACGTAAAAAAAAATGATTATATACATCAGAGAATTTAAAAGAATGATTGGATGTAGATCATGATTATCACCACAGGTAAAAACTTCTTAAAGCTCTTAGAACACTCAAACGAACTTTTCTTTTAATGCACTTTTCAAAGAACAAATGGACAAAATTTTTTTTTCAAAGTTGGGGGAACAAACCAATACGTAATTGTGTCTCTACAAAAATAGTCGGTCAACAAAAAATTATGTTAAAACACTTAACAAAAGCCGATTTAAAATAATTAAATAATAAAAAATGTTAAATATATTTAATTATTTCAAAGTTAAAAATAGTAATTAAAACATTTTTTTTAGAATTTTTTATCTTTCTAATAAATAAAATTAATAAAGTACAAATGTAAAAAAAAAAAATAAATAAATAAATAATCAAAAAAGTATTTTGATAATATTTTTAATGCTTATTGAAAACTCTGTACAAAACCTATACTATAAGTTACTATTTTTAATTCAGCTCTTGTCCCTTTACCGTTTCGTTATCATCAAAAAATCGTGAACTTACAGTAAAAAATCTGGTGTGAAACACTCACACAACTTTCTCTTACTCCAGTTCTCCAAATTATAATTGACAGCTTTTATAGTTTGTGTACCAAATTTAATAAGATTCGTCGAAAACTGAAAAAATTGTTCAGTAAAAGCGCACTTCCGGTTTACTAATTTTCTTGAAACTCGGAATTTTGGCCATGTATTTATTTCTAATTAATTTTGTTGGATGATACAATTGTATAATCAACTGTGATAGCACTTTAGAGAAAAATAACCCCACCCCTCCCCCAGAAGTGCCCTTAAATGAATTTTCCTGGAGAAATGTTTCAAATAAAAGTTGTAGCTCTTTGTATGTGTAGTTGATATATAAGTTTAAAGAAAATCTTCGGAGCCATTTTTGAGAAAATTGCAAAAACGTAAAAAAAAACAACTAGTAAAGTGGTACTTCCGGTTTAAGAATTTTGACACATACCGCACCGTCAGATCCCATGGTGATACCTAAACGAATATCAAGTTTGAACTTACTACGATTTTTCGTTTTTGAGCTATGCTGTTCACATACATACCACACACAGACACACACACAGACACACACACACACACACACACAGACCATTCGCTAAAAACCACTTCTTTGGACTCAGGGGGACCTCAAAACGGATATTTCCGGTGAAAACTCGATATCGAAAATTTGACACGATTGCAATACTTCCTCTTACTAGGAGTAAGTGAAAGTAATAAAAAGGTAGATGATCATTAGCCCATAACAAAGAAGCACTAACAAGGCCGGGATAAAGTTTAAAATAAGTTTATTTACTGGAAGAAGTATAAGAATAATAATAATAATAAAAAAAACGTATAAAACCGTTTCAGCGATTAATTTACAAAAATCTGGACATCCTAGGATGCTTTCGGATAAAGAAAAAGAGATATAACACAGCTAAAAAAAAAAATATCTAAAAATAAGTGCACCGAATAAAGTCGCAGACATCGCTTTTACTAGTGATAAAGTCGTACATCCTCAAAGGATTAGAAATATTCTTTTCGAGGGACTTTGAAGGGGGAGGCTGCTAGAAAAAAAACCTTTGATATCCAGAAAGAAGTATAAAGAGACTCAAGTTTGCAAAGAAGTTATACGCCTATTCGGATAGTGCTATATATTTTCGGATCGAGTCTTAAGTTCAATATTTATGACACAAAGGGAAGGCGATATGTTTGGGTGTGGCGGAAATAAAAGAGTTCCATTTAATAAATATAATCCTCTACACCGAAGCATATTGTAGACCATGTATATTTTGAATAAGCATAGCAACAAATGGAACAGAAAATTTGCATTTCATTGAGCGTAACCATGGCAGCTACCACCTATTTGGAATATTTTACGTCAAAATTTAAAAGTGAGTGCAAGCAATTTGGGATTAGAGTCTTGCTTTATTTTCCACCAAACATTGATTCGAAACATAACGCGGGGAAAACTAATAATCTTTAATGTATCTTGCCAACTTGGAACAACACCTCCACAGATAACAAATTCGGAATCTATTCGAAAATCTATGGCAGATATTAGATATCAATATAAAAAAAGAAAAGAAAAAAATATATATAATCGTAAGAAGCGCTAAAAACAATTTTGAAAGATAAATTGGAACAAATATTACCTATGAACAAAACATTCTTCAGTTCGGTCTATACCCTATAAGACTAAAGACTGTTACAGCAAGGAAAGGTCTTTAAACAAGTATTAACTAGTGAATTTTGAACTGGTTACTACGTTGCCAATAGTTTATTGACATATTAACATAATATGTTATTTGACTAATTGAACTTTAATATTGATGAACTTATTTCAAAAAAAAAAAATAATGATAATAAAGATTCTCGACCGATCTATTAATAACTGCAAGAGATCTCGAGGAGCGGTCAGTAAAAATTACACATTTTTTTTTTTAAACTTTTCCAACGTTTCGACAAATTTATTGTGTTCTTCAGGTCATTTATTTATTGTCTTCGCGGTAGCTCATTATATAGGGTGGCCAGAGTTATATGCTCCACCCACTTTTTTTTTAAACGGCGGGAAATTTCGAAAAAATAGAAAACATGTATTTAATCATTTTTAGTCTAGTTTATTTTCAGTGATTGATCCATTTTTTAAACCCCAATATCCCGAGATACAGCATCCAACTTTTTTTTTTCAAATAGAACATTATATTTTTTTTGCATATTTTTATAGTAATTGAGCTCCTAAAAAAAAACAAAAAAACAAAAATTTAAATCGGTTAGGTTTTTGAAAAGTTATGGTAATTTAAAACATGAAAAACAAATTTCAGTTTAATGTCAAAATTACCTTATTTTTTCTTTAAAGAAGCTGTTCAAACTGGGCACCATCAACGGATAGGCAAGCCAAAGCTCTGGACTCCCACGCTGTGTTTGTAGCAGCACTTAGGTGGCAAAGTCAACATCTAGGCAGGCTAGAGTTATTCGACGTTCCATATCTTCGACTGAAGTCATGGGATTAAGGTTACTGTACATTTATTTTTTAGATATCCCCACAAAAAATGCACAATTTTATGGACTGATGAATCAAGTTTACCAACAATGGCCTTCTTAATCGTTGGAACTTTAGAATATGGGCAGAAGAAAATCCACAAGTTACCTTCGCCACACGCCATTAGGTTGTTTTTTCTACAAATGTTTGGTGTGGAGTTTGAGGAAACCAACTAATCGGCCCACAATTCTACAGAGGGAACTTAACTGGTGAAAGGTATCTAACTTTTTTAAGAGACATTTTGCCCGTTTTGCTTGAAGATGTTCCTCTAAAACGTCGGTTAGATATGTGTTTTCAACAAGATGGTTGCCCGGCACATAATGCGAGAGTTGTTCGACGTTACCTGGACAGAAATTTCCACGAAAAGTGGTTAGGAACTCATGGTCCGATCCAATGGCCACCTCGACCTCCGGACTTAACCCCAATGGACTATTTTTTGTGGGATATCTAAAAAATAAAGTGTACAGTAACCTTAATCCCGTGGCTTCAGTCGAAGATATGGAACGTCGAATAACTCTAGCCTGCCTAGATGTTGACTTTGCCACCTAAGTGCTGCTACAAACAGAGCGTGGGAGTCCAGAGCTTTGGCTTGCCTATCCGTTGATGTGCCCAGTTTGAAGAGCTTCTTAAAGAAAAAATAAGGTAATTTTGACATTAAACTGAAATTTGTTTTTCATATTTTAAATTGCCATAACTTTTGAAAAACCTAACCGATTTAAATTTTTTTTTTTTTAATTTTTTTAGAGGCTCAATTACTATAAAAATATGCAAAAAAAAATATAATGTTCCATTTGAAAAAAAAAAGCTGGATGCTGTATCTGGGGTATAAAAAAATGGATCAATCACTGAAAATAAACTAGACTAAAAATGATTAAATACGTGTTTTCTATTTTTTCGAAATTTCCCGCCGTTTAAAAAAAAAGTGGGTGGAGCATATAACTCTGGTCACCCTGTATAAGCAACTCTTTCTGTCACATCAAGTTTTGTTTTGTATATATTTTGTGTTTAGTGTGTCTAATGAAAATTATATATAACCCCGATTAACATTTTTTTTTTTTAATTTTATCCCTGAAGAAGACAATAAATTTGTCGAAACGTTGGAAAAGTTTTTTTAAAAAAAAAAGGGTAATTTTTATTGACACCGCTCCTTGAGATCTCCGGCAGTTAAAAATAAAAATACTGAAATTAGGTTAATTTCTATTTTTTGTTTGAAATAAATAAAAAATTGATATTTAAATACACTTTAAAATTTTTAAAGTATATTTTTTACCAAATCAATAGATTTTTGCCAATATTCGCCAATAACTTTTTTTTTTGTTTGTCCAAAATAAATAAATATATATTCATTGCGAATAAAAACCAGTAAAAACTCTTCTGAGAAAATCACGTAAACAGAAAAACCTATAGGATAAAATTGTGAGACGAAACCTAGTTCCCCAAATTGTCTTGAAACTGTTCGATATTCTCTAGACAGTATTTTAAACTAAGTTTAAGAACAATGCTACACACATCCACAATCAGAACATTTGCTGAATACATTTTTACTTCTTACTGAAACTCAAAGTTACGAGAACAAAAAGATCAATTCGAAAATTTGACATGATCTCTTATACAACGGTGAGAAAGTAACTTTTTTCTCTTTTAATTAAGGCGCGACAACAGCTGAGGTTAGTAAAAATATTTAACAGTTAAGCGGTTATATTTTTAAATTTAATTATGGTGAATGTTAATTCATAACAGGATCTTTTAAAAGTTTGTCTTCAACTAACTGCCTCAAGCACAGTCCCCCCCCTTTATAATAATATATCTATGTACAAATCCTAATTTGAAGATAATTAGAACAAGTAAAAATTGCTGTGAGAGGAAATCGTTTGATGTTTCCCACTACATTTTGTTAAGAAGTTTGTTCCTTGATGTTAATCAAAATCTGCATTCCATCAAGGAAGGATCCTTGCCTTTTTTCTCTCTGTAGTATATGTCTCAAAAATAATAACTATGTTACTCGTAGATGGGATTAGCTCAGTGGTAGCGCGCTGGACTAGCAACACGAAGGTCACAGGATCGAGTATAGCAGTGCTACCTTAAATTTTCTCTTCCTAGGAACTTAACGTCTTCACGCGTTGGTCTAGTGGCTAGCGCACTCGCCTTTCGTGCGAGAATTCTGGGTTCAATCCCCTTGAAGGCAACAGTCGGTGTTGACCCAGCATCGTGTTAAAAAGTGAAAAGCTACAGTTAGTAGTGCCCTAGGTAGCGAAAGCCGGAACTAAACGGCGTGCTTACCATATGCACCCCTATTCAAATCGCCGTCTGGCAAGCCTAGGCCCTTCATGGGATGTTGCGCAATAGGGTTAGGGTAGGAGCCTTAACAGCTCATTGTCTTTAACGAGGCAGTGCACTGAGAGCGCTTCAATGACCACAACAGATTTTGATGCGCCCTAAATTAAAAAAAACTCTGTTAGATATGCCAATTACATAAATTATGTAAATTACTTAATAATGTAAAACCATTAACTGTACCATCGCCAATGATATGGCAAATTCTAATTGCCAACATATATTTGTTGGTAGTCTAAAGATTCTGCCAATCCGTCATTCAGGATTGTCAAATAAGTTTCGCATGTATGTGTTCGATATTTCGTATAAAATATTGTCACCTATAAACCAATTTGGGGCCTTTCTAGTTCTTAATTCATTATCCATTAAAATGTCAATGCAGTATTGCGTGAACAAGTTCTCTGCCTTGGCGAGCGGACACTTTTTAAAGCTACATAACTGGATAATCATTGGAATTGTGATCGCTCTGCTCACTGTTGGGACTCTTTAGGCAAATTGGTCTTGATTGACGATGACCGATATGTTAAAGCGGTAAGGTGCAGCAGATTTCGGTGCATGTTTTGAGACTGCTGGCGGGTTTTAACGTAGTGGTTATGAGCAAGAACTTGTAAGTAGCAGGTTCCCAATTCGAGTCCCGCGTATAACAGCTAAATTTTATATTCGTTTAAAAAATTGTTTTTGGTAAAGTAGATGCTTCCGCCCCCGTCCCTAACACCGAATTTGGTAGTTGAACATTAAGCCCGCCTGAAAATATAGCGACATTTATATTATTAATAATAACTAAATATACATGAGTTCAAAACAATTATGTTTCATAAAAAATTATGAATGTGGTGTGAAACACTCACATAACCTCTAATTAATCTTATTAATATCAATTTACTTAACAAACTTTCTGTAAAATGAACCTTTACAATGTTCAGTTGGGCTGGCCATAAAAAAAAAGTGGTAGGTGTAAATAGAGCGCCCTCTTTCAACAAATTTTGTGCAGTTTAATTTTAAAACTAAATAGCAAAATCCGAAAACCCCTCTAAAGTTAATTTTGGGGGGGAGGCAAAATGTTTGGAATAAAAGTGATACGTTTTTATTCCGTGCAATAAGTATCCCAAGTTTAAAGAAAATCAACACTCAAAAACCTAAAGTAGTCGTACTTCTGGTTAACTGATTTTTTTTCAAATTTGAAATTTTATCAATACTCCTAATGTCTATTAATATTATGTAATAGACAGAACCATACGCTGTATTTATTAAAGTAGTACTTTTCGAGGAAAGCATTATGCTACTTACTCCTTCAGAAAATCAAAAAAGTCTTCACGCGTTGGTCTAGTGGCAGGCGTAATCGCCTTTCGTGCGAGAATTCAGGGTTTGATTGCCGTGACGGCAAAGTCGATGTTGACCCAGTATCGTGATAAAAAGTGGGACGCTACAGTTACTAGCGCCCTAAGTAGCGAAGGCCGGTATTAAACGGTGTGGGAACTGCGGCGTGCTTATCACACGCCCCCCCC
>JAAEAF010002293.1:0-151769 GCA_011037195.1 Triatoma infestans
ATCTTTATTAACATCTTAATAATCGGAGTTATTGCATTTCGTTTCAGATTTCCAAAATTGAATTTTTGCACCTTTAAAATCAGTTTTTGATTATGCTACAATGTTTTCACTTCCTGTTACTGCTATTGGTAAGAAGAAGTATTTTGATTTAAATTTTCGATATCTAGTTCTCACCGGAAATAACGTTTTGAGCTCTCCTGAGTACGAAGAATATCTGGTGTGAAACACGTATTTGACCTTCTCTTATTCCTTGTAATACAGTCATATATGTAATATAAAACGACAAATTTCTGAAAATTTAAAATTTTGCTCATACACGTGCTACATTATATAGTGATGGGAGGGGGAGGGGGGGAGAACAAGCGCCACCCTACCCACACGAGGCTGGTAGAGAATGTTTATATTGCACAGATTCCTCTCACAACTACCTAAACACAATTGTTCAGAAAGATGTTACAAATAAAAGTGGTAGATTTATATGCCCAGTTAGTATTCCAAGTTGTAGGGATATCGTTAGTTGTTTTCAAGAAAATTCCAAAATACTAAAAGAAAAAACTATTCTGTAAAATCGCACACCCGGTTAACGAGCTTTCTTCAAATTTGGAGTTCTAGCAATGTTTCAAAAGTATATACTAATATTATGGGGAGGTGGCAGAACCATACATTGTACTGAAGTCGTATTTTAGAGGAAAGCTTAACGCTACCCTCAAAAAAATCAATTTTCCTGGGAAAATGTTTCAAATAAAAGTGATGTGTGTAGAGAGTGTACACAGAAACAAAAAATCGTTGAAACTGTTTTCAAGGCAAAATGAAAGAAAAACATTCAGGAAGGCCGATTGATGGTTGCCCCGAGAACTTCTGTCAGATGCCGTTCTAAAGTAAACTTTAGAAAATCTAAACGGTATACCAAATTTATTCCTTCCTTAAATACACACACACACACACACACACATACTAGGAGGCCTTATAACACATACTTTTTCGATGAAAACTCAAATTGGAAAATTTGAACTTATCATAAAACTTTAAATTGGTGTTGTGTATATGTGTAACATTATAGCTCAAAAATAAGAAATCGCAGAAAGTTCAAACTTGACATTCAGTCTGGATATATTCACCACGGGATCCGACAGTGAGTTATCTAAGCACCACTTTACTAAATGGATTTTCCAGTTTACATGTGTGTGTATGACTTTTGTTTCGAACATTTCCCGGTAAAAAAAGCATTTAAGGGACTTTTGGGAAAGAAGGGGAGGGTTATGCATTCTTTTAAATTGCGATTTTTAGTTCCTTCTTTAACACTTTTCTATCATCTATGTAACATTAATTACAATTAAATGTGTTGTCAAAATTTCGAGTTTAAAGAAAACTAATCTGAATATAAGTGTATTAACATTCAGCTTCGATATCAGCTGTTTTCTTTTTAAAATAATATTTTATTAAATCAGCTGATACTCTGAAACAAAAAAACACCTTTTCCAATTACCTCTACTGCTTCACGGCCTTGTTCCACATTTCTAGAAATGTTTGCCTTAAATAAACATCGATTCTATCATAAAATTCTGTAAAATAAATATTTTCACGGGAAGGTGCTACAAACTTGAAAATAAATTGTAGAAACCGTTTTCAAAAAAATCGCAAAGAAATAAATAAAATAATCTGGTGCGAACATTCGCACGACTTTCTTTATTGCACTTTTAATATAATTACTAATATAATTGGGAATTTTTATTTAAAATTGGAATTCATTTTTTCACAGCTGAACATAATGATCGAGTTACATACTGACAGGCACCCTTGGCTAAGTCACTTACGTCATTTCAGTTTCTGTAAAGTCGCCATTAACGATAAAAGAAGAAAAAAACCTCACCATTTTTCACTGAAGAAATGCAGGAAACAAGATAATGAAGAATTTTTACCTGTAACAAAAAGAAACAAATATCAACCTTAGCAAGCAGAATTGTTTAACAAATGTTTAAAAACAAATCTGGTGTGAAACACTCACACAACTTTCTCTTACTCCAGTTTTCAAAATTGTAATTGATAACAAACTTTATAGTTAGTTTACAAAATTTAATAAAATTCGTCGGAGTTTTTATGGAGAAAATCACAAAAATTGAAAGAACTGTTCAGTAAAAATGCACTTCCGGTCTTCTGATTTTCTTCAGACTCGGAATTTCAGCAACATATTTAATTGTAATTAATATTATTTGGATGATAGAATTGTAGAGTAAACAGAAATTGCACCTTAAATGGAATATAGTTAAATCTGTCTCACACACGCCAAATACAAACAGTATACTCATATGCAGATCATTCGCTAAAACATTTTTTCTTTCGCGCACAACGGACCAAAATACATCTATTTCCGGGGGAAAATCCCAATTTGAAAAACTGTATATAATGGTCCGGTGTGTGTGTACAGTAAGAGAAAGTAAACAAATCTGGTGTAAAACAATCACACAACTTTCTCTTATTGAAATTGACAAACTGTCTACAAATTTACATTTTTTACTAAATATTTGAATTATAAATGTGTCTGAAAATAGCAATAACAGGTTTTACTGATCCGAGGTCCCCAGCACACGTGTATTTCCAGTGAACACTCAATACCGAAAATTTGACAGATTACAATACTTCCTTGTTATGGTTGGGTCCGCAGAGCTGGAAAGCATCAGAGATATTTTTCATGATAGCCTGCTTGATTTTGTGGTCATCATCCGCTTTTTCGGCGACCGCCTATCATCAGGATGTTTTCACAATACAGTGCAATAAAAGAGACTTGCTCAGAACAAAATCAAATTATACACTCAATTTTCACGGATCTTTGATACAATACTTCGTTCTTAACAACAGTAACAAAAAGCAATAAATATATATAATTTTTAACCATACGTTGAAGTGGGATTAGCAATCATAGTCGGCCAACTGGGAGCAACAAAACTAAGAGAAATTAACTCAGAGTTGAGAGAGAGATAGAGTGAGAACAAACTTTATTTCAGAACTGTGTACATAGAGGAGGTAGATGAGACCAGTTATTTATAAAGGACTTAAATCAAACTCCCCCCTCCACGCCGCCCATCATGGCTGGAGAAGAACCACTAACTACTAAAGTACCGACAATATTGCTTCCAATTCCAAAACTTTATCTAATTACTTTGGTAATTCCCATTTTTACAACCATAACAATTCTGCCCCTCTGGGACGGCAATAAAAGAAAAAAACTTTAATCTGCTATTCTTTACAATGAGGTTTAATGTCCGTAGAAGGAAGTTTATCTAATTTACATTGATCCTTATTAGATTATTTAAGATAAAACAAAAAAAAATCGGAAGTAAACCGTTCACCGATTTTCTCTTACTGCAGTAATTCTAATAAATATATAACTGACCATTGATAGAAAACTAAAAAAAACTAGCTAATTTTACTTTCCTATACCGTTTATAATAATGAGATTGTGATCAAATTGTCGAAATAGAATTACCGCCAGAAATATAAGTTTGGGGGTGGGGGAACACGAGGCCACTTGGTTACGGATAACTCACACGACTTTCTCTTACTCTAATAAGTCAAGAATGGTCTATATTCTATAAAATTGGAACGTTACAAAGTTTATTGGGACTGGCAATTTCGAAAATCTAGCACGATCGCAATACTTTCTCTTCTTAGTTAGCAGTAAGAGAAAGAGCGGTAGGGGTTACACAAATATTGCTGGCTGTCCTCTGTCATAAACAACAAAGCCTTAAATTTAAACCTGACTGCCAGGCCCATAAAAAACCTTGTAAAATAAATTTTTTTCAGATAAAATATTACAAATAAAAGTGATTGGTTAATATCTGTGCAGTTCGCATTCTCAGTTTAAAGAAAATATTATAAACGTTTTCGAGAAAATTCTAACAAAGCCAGAAATCTATACCTACAATCGAGTATGTCTACAATCTACAGTACCAAAAATCATGGTGCAATTTTATTCGAGAAAACCAAAATTCTAGCGATGCTTTTAATCTATATTACTTTCATTTAGGCGCTTAGAATCTCACATTGTAATAACTGGTACTAAAGAGGAAAACTTATCGCTACTTTTTTCCCAGAACCCCCCTCCCAAAAAATGCCTGGTAAATGTTTTAAATAAAAGTGATAGATATTGTGTTTTAATTTTGTAGTATTTCACGGTATTGTCGAAACAGGCTCTTGAAACTCCGTATACTACCTACACACATAATTGCCTAATCACTTTTATTTGAAACGTTAATATATTTTGTTCACTATACAAACGCTCACACACACACACACACACACACACACACACACACACACACACATGTAACTCAAACAGACCAGTCGCAAAAAATATTTTTTTCTGGAACCGGGTAATAATATGACAATTATTAAACCAAAAGTAGAAAACCTTGGGACATACATTTCCGACAAGTATTTCTTCGGGGGTGGTGTGATCGCGTCCGGTACAGTTAGTGCCACGTTCCCCTGGATAATCTTTTTGAAAACCAAACGATCACCAGGTCGTCAATAAGCAGCCCAAACCATGAATTCGCGGCCAAATACTCGTTTCAAAGGCCTTTTTCAAGATCGTGACAACTCCAGCCCAACTACTGCTTTTTGGAATGCTGGAGGATTAACTAAGGACAAATTTTTAGAACTCAACAATATTCTTTTTGATAATAGTATTGACGTAGTTGCCATAGTGGAGCGGGGTGCTACAGCGGACAGCCCCCAGATGTGGGGAATTCAGGGTTATCAAATCTTTACTCTGCGAAGATCCAGGCAGATGGCCTCGGGCATTGTAGTGTATGTCAAGAGCTCAATTACATCCAAGATGATACATGAGATGTCTATCTCTGACAAGCTGGAAGCAATAGAAATATGGATGTCTGGATCTCATTTTAGAATCTTCTTTCTATACAACCCTCCCGGCAATAAGCCATATTTGGAGTGTCTTTATCCAGCTGGGACAAGCATTCTGTGATCTTTGGAGATTTTAACGCTCCTTCAAAGCGCTGGGGATACAGGAGCCACTGATCGCATAGGACATATAGTGGAAGAATTCATCGGCTCTGGACCAATTGGCTTCATTGAGAATGAGCTTGGGGAGCCTACTTACTTATCCCACTCTGGCGGAATCTCACATCCGGATTATTGTTAACACATACTTCGTTGTCCAATAAGATTAAACTAACTTACTGCTGGCACCTGGGGGTGCAGGCCATAAAATACTCGTCGCAAACGTCCTCGAAGCCATTGCGAACCCACTGAGCACAGATACCCACGGTGGACTACAAAAAAAGGGCTATTGGAGCAGGTATCAAAGTCTCACAGAGGCTAAACTCTCCCGCGTCCCACCTGAAGTTAATATAGACAAGGCATGTAACATTTTTACGGCCGCACTCTTGAAATGTACTGCTCAATCCGTGCCGAGAGGCCAGGTCAAGAGGTTCACCCTTTTTTGGAACCCACAGTTGGAGAAACTCAAGAGAGATAGGGACAGTGCAAAACGATAAGCTGAAGGCACAGGTTTACAAGAGGACTGTATTCTTCTCAGGAAAAAAACAGGCCACTTTTAAAAAAGCAATCCTTGCCGCGAAAAAGAAGGCCTATCAATCTTTTTTGGAAACTTTGGATTTCAGTAAAGATGGACCAAAGGTGCACAAGTTTATATCGCAGCTTAACAATGAGAACAACCAGAAAAATGAACTTAACCTCTGTAATGGACAAGAACTCACCAACGATATAAACATAGCTAACGCGTTTTGCAAGATTTACACTGGAGTGAGCAATTTTAAACCAAGACGGGAGTTTCGGAAGAGTGATTTTAAGCCTCCGACTCTGAGGTCACAGGACGCTGCACTACTTTCAAGCCCATTTGACTTATTCGAATTGGAAAGGGCTATCAAAAAGGTGGAACGAGGTAAGGGTGCCGGACCCGATGGTGCCCTCCTTGAGTTTATTACACATCTGGGAACTCAGGCTAAAGGTGCATTGCTCGACCTCATTAACAAAACTTGGAGGGACGGCATTCCGAATGCATGGAAGAAGGCCACTTCATTCCCATTCCCAACAAAGGCAAGTGCCCATAGCAGATGGATAGTTACCGGCCGGTATCACTTACCAGTGCGATCTGTAAACTTTCAGAACACATGGTACTCGATCGACTTATTAAATATTTTGACAAGGAGAAGGCTATCTCTGAAATACAGGCCGGTTACATGAAACATAAAGGCATCATAGAACACGTAGTCAGACTTTCACAAGCAATCAAGGACGGTTTCCGAAGGAAACAGAGCACAGTAGCGGAACTGGTTGACTGTGCCTCGGCGTTTGATCGCGTTTGGAGACGGCAGCTTCACATTAAGTTGAAAGATATAGGAGTGGCCGGTAACCTGTACCTCTGCATAAAATCTTTTTTAGCCCAAAGGAACCTTCGTGTCAAGTATAACAACACCAACTCATCGTACCGCCTCACTCAACAAGACCTATCACAAGGGTCGGTTCTAAGCCCAGTTCTTTCAATCTCATGATTAATGATATAATTGAGACTGTGTCAGAAAGTCTTCCGGAATACGGTGCCTATTGTATGCTGATGATCTGGTTATCTGGGCTTCAAGTTCCAACCTTAAGGCAATGGAAAGCGAACAAAGCCTTGGAGATTATATCGTCATGGATGGACAGAAATGAAATGGTTGTGAACACAAAAAAAAAACAGTCTATCAAGTGTTTACGCTCAGTACCAAACCTTCAACAGTCTCCCTTTTCTACAGAAAGGAGAGGCTGGAGGAAAAATCTAATGGTACTTATTTGGGTATCACCTTGGATGGCAAGCTTAGTTAGGCCAAACCCGTGGAGAAGGCTACAGAGCGCGGTATGTCCAGATTACGTTTTTTAAAACGGCTGTCAGGGATGACGTGGGGCGCTTCTCAAGATGTTCTCAAAGTTGCCTACAAGACCTACATCAGACCGGCTTTGGAATACGGCAATGAGTTGTTTATAACTGCACTCAAGCTAAGCTTGATCTAATTCAGAACAAAGCCCTGCGCATCCTAACTGGTGCCGCCAAATCTACATCCATTCCAGCTATGGAACTTCAAGCGGACATAGAACCTCTAGGACAAAGAAGAGAGAAGGCAGCCCTCATCTTTGGTGAAAGGCTCTTAAGACTCAGGGATTGCTCTTTCTGGACTGATTATAGAAATGCTCCTACAAGACTTAAAACTCAGGACACTTTTTTTGGGGTGTTGTCGGAACTCCGGGAACAGGTGGGCATTTGTCTAGATTGTCGGCAGGCCCTTCCTTGACTCAAGTTCCTTCACAGTCACTCGGCTTGCCCAATGATGCTTTTTGATGGCTTTACAAAGAAGGACGACTTGCCAGTTCAACCGCTGAGCTGTATGGCCGTCGAAATGATATATTTATGATATCCACAGCAGAGTGGCTGCATATTTTACTGATAGCTCGGCTGATAGAGTAAGAAAGACTGCTGGTGCCGGGGTCTACTCGAAGCATACCCAATTAACGCAGGTCCTCTGCCTCGGTTCCACCAATTATGAGGGCGAACTGAAGGCCGTAAACATGGCTCTAGAAGACCTCGCTGATAGAACTGAGAGTAATGTAGTCATATTCATCGACTCTCAGGCGGTCATTATTTCCTTAACATCGGTTACCACTAGTGAGTCAGTGCTCGAGGTAGCATGCAAGGAAGCAATAGCCAGATTAATTACTAGGGGTAGAAACATCGTCCTCCATGGGTTCCATTTCACTGCGGCCTGCTTGGAAACGAAGGGTCCTTCCATCCCAGCCTTTGGAGTTCTATCTGCTAAGAACCTTATTAAATGGAGTGTGAACAAGAGATGGACAGAAATTTTTAATGAGCGTGCATCTGGAAAAAGCTGGGAGTCGCTTCAATTTAATAGAATCTTCAATTTGCCAAAAGCGGTAGAAGTAGATGCCTCCCGCATGATCACAGGCCATGGGTACCTGCGGAAACATCTGCACAGGATAGGAGTCGCTGCCCAGGACAGGGGAGGACTTAGCTCTCTGCCCAGGACTCGCAGACGTCCCCCTTACATCTTCAGATAGTTGCTTGAGACAAGCAACGCTATACTGGGCTAGAGGTGGACGTTGAAAAAAAAAAAAAAAATTTCGATGAAAACTGGACTTTGAAAAATCGAACCAATGACCGCCTTGTAGCAATAAAAAAATACACAAAAACAAAGAATCACAAAGACGATCAGTTGTTTAGATACTTATTAGATGTTTGCTTTTTCTTTTGTAATGAAAAGAAAGAAAGCAGAAGCTATTGGGAAACTGTACAAATGGTTGTAATGTTAGTCAGAAGGAAAACACCAAAGAAAATACATTAACTGTAAAGATGTGTACAGTGGAGCGGAAAGGCAAGCTTGGAGAAAAATGGGAAAATCCATTAAGTAATGTTTAAAAGAGAAAAGTATAGAAGGCAAAATTTTGTTTGTTGGTCGGGAAAATAGAAGGGAAAAAATATATAAAGTTAGCAAGATGGAAATGAAGGGCAGGCAAAGAAAAGCCTCTCGGACAGATGAGAAAAACAGAAGTGGAAAGTCCCTCTGTGGGTGTATCTCTTGTTTCTTCCTCCTCCTATATTAAAAGATTTAATTTAAGCAGAAACTTATTAAAATCCATGTATTTTTGTCTAAAACAATTTTACTATTATTAATGTATTTTATTTCATTTACCTATTCCATAACGCGGCGGTCCTTAACCTTTGTAGTAGCCATCCCTCCATCATTAAACATCAAAATACATTTTCCCCTCTCTTCTTAAAATGTGTTTGAATTATTACTTTCTTTTACGCCTGTAATTGGGTGCTATTTTAAAAATTTGAAATATATTAGAAATTCATGTTTACAATAATAAGCCTGTTGTGGATATCGTCATTAACCTTTATCAGCCACGTCAACCATTTTTTCAAATTCGAATAGTTCATCTTATTATCATATATTCAGACTCTGGGGGCCTCAAAATGGATATTTCCAGTGAAAACTCCATATCTCAAATTTGACATGATTACAATTACAGTTAACAACTTTCTCGTACCCTAATTCTCACAGCACTGACTGGTACAAAGTGGGCATTGTTATTAACTGTTTGCTTAGTTCCGTAAACTCACTCCTCTTGGAGGAGCTACTATTCTCTGTGGTAACAGTGGTCTTTCTTAATCTTAAGAAAGGACTAAGCCTCCACAGCTCTCTTAGAGCTTCCTTAAATGAATTTTCCAGAAAAATGTATTAAAAAGTAAATAGTACTGTATATAGTATGATTATATACTAAGTTTAAGAAAATTTAAAAACTAATTCTGTACAGCTGCAACTTCTGGTTAAACGAAATTATCCCGTAACCATTCTACCGTGCCTTATTTTAAAACAAAAACAAAAAAAAGTAGTTAAATACCCTCCTGAGCAGCCTTCAGAGAGGCAAGCCTGAAGTCACTGATCACGCCCCCACAGAATTCTCTCAAGAAAACAAAATAACCATTTTCCAGGTTGTTTCGAAAAAATGAAATCTATAAGTTTATGTTTGTGTACATACTGTAGGAAGTTTATAGAAAGTTTATAGATTTGGATTGTTAACGGAAACAGTTTTTAAATCATTTAAAAGTAGTTATCTAAACGAATATGTATAACCAGTATTAGTTCCTGTGATTTTTCGCAATAATACGTAAATATCAAAAAGGAGGAGGAGAAGGAGGAGAAGAAGAAAGGAGAAGGTTGAGAAAGAAGAAGTATAAGAGAAGAGAATAGTTAATTTGTATATATAGTATATTTTATTTGAATGGCGGATATCAATAAGAAGAATTGTAGGGAATTTGTAGAAGTAGTGTACTTGGTATATACAATGATGAAGTAGGTATACCGTGGTATATCGTCTAGTTATAGTAGTAGTAGTAATAGTAATATTAAAAAACATGGATATTATATATATATTTTTGTATAGCTGTATTTGTCTTATGTATAGTGTATATATATGTGTGTGTATGTATACAGTATTCTGTAGTAGTAGATAAAAGTTATATGGAAGTAGAACTGGGTCGGAAGTATATTCTCCTACAATACAGTACATAGACAGACATACAGACATCACTAGCTTGCTCACACTATTCCTCCACCCTATCCATTACTGACACACATCTATACACTTATATAACTATCACATATAGGTACACAGACATACACACATACATCGATTACAATGCTGCTTCTACTTCTTCATCTTCTTACCAATAACAACCTTGAATACGAATTGACTGAAAATATTTTTTATATTTATTATACACATATAACATTAGATGGTTCACTTATTTATTTATGCGTAACATTTCTACTGAATTATATATTTATTTTATATAATAAATCTTTATCGCAAAATCTAAATAAATCTCCTAAAATTGAGTATTACCCATTGATAGATGTTTTGAAGAATTCTGAGTATGAAATAAATACATTAAAAAGTATTAATTCTGTTTATAAAACTTCTATTTGGAAGGAAATCCGGTTGACCGGGAAGTGCAACTCCACTGAACGAGTTTTTTCTCTCTCAATTTTCTGCATTTCAATGATAAAGATACCAAAGGGGTTCTTTTAACTGAGAATACTAAGAAACCTAGCCACCTTAGAACTAACTATATAAGATTAACAAAAAGATAAATTCTTGTGAATGTTCCACATCAGACATTTCCTTATTTACCAGAAATGTTTGGATTTAAGAATATTGAATGTAGAAAAACCGCAAAACAATTTCTTTATTACACTATTAAGAAGTAATAAAAACTTGGTGAAAACAATTAAAAGTTTTGTATCGTATTTACACTGGAAAAAAAAATTATATATTTTTATTGAAGGTAATAAAATTTATATGACGTCAGAAAAAAAAAATATTGATACAAACCAATTGGCTAACATCAACAATAGTTTAGAACGCTATACACAGCTTAGTTCTTACAAACGAAACGCCCAAACAAAATCTGAAGGTATTGTCTTGACCCTGAAATGAATGTGCTAGAAGCGGTGACAATCAAAGCAAAGATATGATATGAGATAAGGTTGGGATGGTTGTTTGTTTATTACAATGGATTGCTAATAATTTAGTGTACGTATGTTGTAACCTCTCAGCACAGCTAGTATTTGAATGTTTATATACTTGACGACTTTCGTATTCTTTCGATAAAGTCGCCTAAAGTTATTTCAGCTGCCGATGTACAAGAAATTGTGGTCGACCTACTATTAGAAGACCCGATCTCCTAGCCCGACTAATTTGACCAATGGTAACAACTTATCACAATTAAAAAAACTACTGCTTCTTTTTTTAGCAGCTATGTGAACTTAGGAGTTCGAAATTTTAGGACTACCATCCAACTTTAACAAAGTACAGAGACTCCAATCCACGAATCCTCCGCCAGAAACCCAAGCTAAAAGCTCTCTGTCTACATCTATAATAATGACCTTTTAAATTTTCATTCCTCTCTGAACTTGCTAAATCTCGCTGTGGAATAGATTCCATCAAATGCTCTTATATCATCCAAGTCCTTCAGCAATAAATTTATCCTCCACATTTTCTTCCAGTGCTCTAAGACGACTGGAGGTGCCGTTAGCCCCGCGACCTTCTTGTTTGACTAATGGAGTTCTCGTTTACTGGATGATGACCATTATTCACGACTGTCATGACTTTTGTACTTTTATTATCTCATTTATTTTTGTTCATTTTTAAAACAACTGGAAACAGTTATTTATTACAACGTTAGAACTTCCTAACGCCAAAAAAAAAAAAAAAAAAAAGGTTAATACTCTGACTTCCTCATATATAAAACAAGGAAGAAAGTAAAAATGGAGAAAAGATCAAATAAGATACACTGCTATCTAAATCTTTCTTACAACAAACATGTGCATCACATAACAAATCAGCTGGCTACAAGAAATCAAACAATATTACAGGAAACTGGAGGAATATATCACGCAGAATGGTTTATTTGTATTTGATTATTATGATAACTATAAATTTGACACATATCAGTTCAATGTCCAATGACAAGTGATATAATTCAAAGTGGTCATCTCCGACCAAGATTATATCGACATTCATATTAATTCTGAGAAGAAATTATTTTAATTTAAATCTGACATACTGAAATGCATTGATGTGGCAGGGCCAAGAGATTACAGCGGCAAACCAAGTCGATGAGGCTGCTCAATTTCATTAAGTTGTTAAACAACACAGATTACTGGTCAATCTTCATGAGACAATCTCCAGTCAAATTAAACATAATCGTCACGAAACTAAAATAAATAGTGCAAACAAGAAAAGAAGAAAGAAACATACACAAATTCAATAAATAGGGACATTTTATGTAACTATTTTAATAACCGAATTTTCAAAGACCGCAGATATGATTATGCAGGGTTCCCAAGGAATCCAAGATAATTTGCTCCGCCAGCTGGGTCAATTTCTCTCTGTCAATGCCGACATTATCAAAAAATTCTGCAGTAACCACCGTGATTGCCCCCGAGAGCCGAACCATAGACCGTGAACTACAAAGTTTCTTTTTCCGCATTGCTGTAAGAACTTTTCTTGGAGATTAAAGTGTAAAGCTGTCACATTACTTTATAATAGGCAACAGTTTAAGTTTTGATAATTTGTATTTATTCAATTAATTACTTTGTTTGACTGCTGAGAAAGGAAAACATTTCATCAACCGGAAATGAACTATACTGGGTAGTTCTTCAGTTTTCCCTGATTTTCTCGAAAATTACTCCAGCAATTTTCTTTAAACTATGCACAAATGCCTATTACTTCTGTTTGAAATATTTTTCCATATTATACAGCTGAGAGGGGAGGAACTATACTATAATAAAATGATACTTTTTTTACGACAATGTGTCATCGTCTCCCATTAGAATCCATCTAAAATAAACTACCACTGATACCAGTTCCATTCATTCACTAAACTAGCACTTCCGCCTACAAATTGAATTCTAAAAAATTTGCCCTGTAAGAAATTTCTCTTAAAGCTGTTCATACAATTATTATATAATAATTATTTTGTACGGTGAGGGGGAGAAATACCCCATCCAGGCAAATTTCAGAAGTGATTACACTATAGTCCAGAAGAGAACGCCAATAACGTTAAACCAACCCTAAACAAGATTTGAGATTGAACGCAGAATTACGAAAATTCCGCAGAACTACTTAAAATCAATGTTTGCGGTAAAATGTAATAAATAAAAGTGATAGGTTTATATCTGTGTACAGTTGGCATTCCAACTTTAAAATATAAAGTCTTTTTCTAGAAAAATGGAATAAACTCTTATTCTATAAAGTGGCCTCTTCCGGCTAACCTTCAATTTGCGAATTCTGGCAATGCTTTTAATGTACTTATTTTTTTTTTTTTTAATATTATAAAGGCGCTAGAACCATACATTGTTTTAAACAAAAAATTCAGCAATGGCGGACTTTCGGTTGATAGATTTTGACCAAAACCTTATTGTCACGTGCGATTGTACTGTGATACCCTGCACGGAATATTAAGTTTGTGAATTATCTGCGATTGTTTTGTTTATGAGATATTTTGTCAACTTACACAGAGCATTCCTTAACAAATATTTTTCTTCGTACTCGGCGGACTTCAAAACATGTATTTCCGGTGCAAAACTCAATTTGGAAAATCTGAAACGATCACCAATACTTTTCTTTTGACCAAGAATTTGATAAAGTACAATAATGTGATGGAAGTGTATAATGTAATGGAATGCACTATAAATAAAAACCTTTAAGTTACTTCTCAAGCCCTCCCCCCCCCGCGAAGAAAATCTTCTAAAATCAATTTTTATAGAAAAATATTTTCAATAAAAATGAAAGCGAATTGGTTGCTATTTTCAAGAAGATAAACAAAATCTGAGGAAAATCCATTTCTGTAAACTGGTACACTATTTCCAGTTCAACTATTTTGACGGAAAACTCGCTGTCAAAAGCTATGGCAATATCCCAAGATTGTGTTCCAAGTTCGAACATCTTGCGAGTTTTCGTTATTGATTTATATTGTTCTTATATATACACACAATTTTCTAAAAAAAAAAAAAAAAAAAAAAAAAATAATACTTCCGGTAAAAATCTAACACGATCTCTATATTGCCTGTGCAGCAGCTAGAGAAAGTAATCCAAATAAAGTATTTTTGAATATTTAAGCTTAAAAAAAAAAAAAGAACTGAAGGATATGTTGAAAGTATTAAACCTAAGGAAAGGGTACACTTATAGTATGTTCTTCCGCTGGAAGGAACGGAAGAAGGTTGGGAAGCTCCAGTAAAGCCCTGAACAGTTGGATGTAGACGGAGGTTAAGTGGTTTTATACAGATGGGGAAATGTATGCCAGGAGTAATTTAAAGTCCGCCCACGAATGCCACCACTTCTACAATACACAGGTGAGACATACCAATTTAAAAACAAATTTTTTTACATAATTCGGCTGTGTGTGTGTGTGTGTGTGTGCGTGTGTGTGTGTATGTGTGTGTGTGTGTGAGAGAGAGAGAGAGAGAGAGGAAAAGTTTTTCAGTTTAGCAAAAGTTGTTTAAGAAGCTTAGCTAAGCATGTTTTGCGTGAGTGTGGATTTATTTTAGTGTACTGAGGCCTGGGAATTACCTTACACTAGCCGAGGGGAGAGATTGTATTTTCGAAATAAGCAGACAAACCTCCACGCTTAAGGGCAAGAGAGAGAGAGAGAGAGTGCACACCTATATACCTGGTACTGAGAGCCAAAAACAAGCTTTACCTTAACAACGCGACAGCACAACCTCTGAAGGTGCAGCAACCAAGTTAATTGCAATTACATGTACAGGTGTGTTTGTTTGTTTGCCCGTGGGTATGTGTTTTGCGTATAAAGTAAGTTAATGTACATACAATTTACTGCATAAGGGAAAGTATAAACCATAGTATTAATAACTAGATTTTCCAGGTGACCTTCATTCTTCTTTCTCTTCCTGCTCCAAGGAAAACTACCGCGTCAAATCCTTCGGAAATAAGTTTTCTCTGGAAATGTATGGTGTTTGGAGGAGCCATTACAAATTTTCCTTAAACTTGGCAGAGTATGTTATACTTGTTCGTTAGTTTTAGAATGAGGTCGCTTACTGAAATGGTTACATTGCAGACCTACCGCATGACGGTGCCACTATCACAACCAGAGAATACCTGGATCTACAATTTAGAGATAAAACCTCCTAATATAATCTTAACTTCTTCAGATTCTACATAACATCATCGAGGAAATTTCACAAATGAAACTGAACAGATATTTATGTTCGTAAATAGTATTGCAAGGTTTAAAGGAAACCGGTGAAGCAGTTTACGAGAAAAACAGAAAGCAAATTATTCAATAAAGATGCACTTAAGGGTGTTGAATTTTTTCCGGGCACCTACGTTGGGGTGGTGGAACCTAAAAGGAATACCAAGTTCAACTTGGTGCATATAATATTCCATTTCCTTACTCAGCAGGCCTCAAAACATGTATTTCCGGTGAAAACTCAATTTCGAGAATTTGACCCAATCGCTACTTCCTCTTAGCGATCTTACTAGTGGGTAACTGAAAGTAAACAATCTGGTGTGAATCCCTCACACGATTTTCTCTTCTTCCAATTTTTGTCATTATAAATGACAAAATTTCTTCAAAAACTTATCATGTTTACTGGCCTTCAATTTTATGTCCATGGGAGAATCTAAATATAATAAAATTACTTTTTTGAGGAAGCTTAACCTCACCCCAACTTAATTCTGGTTGCGTTTGGTGAAGATCAAAATCCTTAATGTGAAATGCCGTGGTGCTCCCTAAAGGTGCGATACCGTGGTGCTACCTAAATGTGAGATACCGTGGTGCTACCTAAATGTGAGATACCGTGGTGCTCCCTAAAGGTGCGTTACCGTGGTGCTACCTAAATGTGAGATACCGTGGTGCTCCCTAAAGGTGCGATACCGTGGTGCTACCTAAATGTGAGATACCGTGGCGCTACCTAAATGGAATTAGAAGTTGGAGCTTTCTGAGATTTTTTCTTTATTGAAATATTATACTTTCCCAGATAAAGAGACAGACAGAGAGGCCATTAAAAAGAACAGCAGTAAAAAATACAAAGAGAAATAAAAAATAGATAATACGTACTGCAATGACATTTGCAGTGTATTACTTTAACACCCACTTCTTGACAAATAATTTTCTAAATGCAATAGAAATAATAATAATACAGCGTAAAACATGATGAACGTAAGAATAAACAAACCATTGCTGCTCTCCCCACCATTGAAACTGTCTCCCCCTCCTAAATAATACTGTAAATTACACATATTGTTAAGAAAATCAGCCAGAGTGCAACTCCGCTTCTTGTAATTAACTACACTTGTCAAACCTCCATCCAATAGCTTCATAGTTCATATTTTAACAGTGCCATACACAGACTTAGAGATCAATTAAAGTATACTTGTTAGTCAATAGTTAAAAGTACCAAATATTTATCAGATATTGCAACTTTCGAACATTGCCTACACTAAGTTCTTCAATATTTTTTACATTTGTACTAACGTAAAAAACCGATACCGTTACAATTATAACTGAAATATTACGTGAGTAACTGTAGAGGGGGTTCCATTTTTGCATTTTCTAACGGCTATTACTGTTTCACCGGAAATACATGTTTTCAGGTCCCTTAGTCCAAAAAAATGGCTTTTAGAAAATAGCGCGCGCGCGCGTGTATGTATGTATGTGTGTGTGTGTGTGTGTGTGTACTTGTGAACAACATAGCTCAAAAACGAAAAATCGTAGAAACTTCATACTTGACATTCGTGTGGCATCACCATTGGATCCGACAGAAACTTACCTGATATAATTCCTCAACCGGAAGTACCACTTTACTGAATGGATTTCGCGATTTCCTTTAAATATAAAAGGGCTACAACTTTTATTTTGAGGGAAAATTCATTTAAGGGAGTTTTTTGGTGGAGAGGTGGGGTTATGTTACTCTAAAGTGCTATTAAAGCTTATTACACAATTCTATCATTCCAATAATATTAATTAGAATTAAATATGTTGTCAAAATTCTGAGTTTGGAAAAAATCGGTTTGACCGGAAGTGCTCTTGTTACTGAAGATTTTAGAAGATTTTTGAAGTTATTGAAGATTTGATTTTAGTTACTGAAGTTATTTTAGTTTTCTAGAATTTTATCCTTAAAAACACAGACGGATATCATTTTTCCGGTCAACTTTTTTCCAAGAAAGTTCATTTAAAGAAGTTTAGTGGGAGGGGTTCACTTAATGTAAACTGCAGTAAAAGAAAGTCGTGTGAGTGTTTCACACCAGATATTTGTATTTGAAGGACCAAAATATAAGGGCATGTTGGAGTAAAAATAAATAACAGTATAGCCACAACCTTTTCACTTGGTAAAAAATCTGGTGTGAAACACTCACACAACTTTCTCTTACTCCAGTTCTCAAAATTATAATTGACAAATTTTATAGTTTGTGTACCAAATTTAATGAAATTCGTCGAAAACTGAAAAATCTGTTCAGTAAAAGCGCACTTCCGGTTTACTAATTTTCTTGAAACTCGGAATTTCAGCCATCTATTTATTTCTAACTAATTATGTTTGATATTGTATAATCAACTAGGATAGCACTTTGATGAAAATCTAACCCCACCCCTCCCCTAAAAGTGCCCTTAAAAGAATTTTCCCAGAGAAATGTTTTAGATAAAAGTTGTAGATCTTTGCATGTTTAGTTTATATACGAAGTTTCAAAAAAATCGTCGGAGCCATTTTTGAGAAAATTGCGAAAAAAGTGAATAAATCATTTAGTAAAGTGGTAAAGTAAACGCACTTCCGGTTATCCGATTTTTTTCAAACTCGGAATTTCAACAACATATTTAATTCTAATTAACATTATTTAGATGGCAGAATTGTCTAATAAACTGAAATAGCACTTTACATGGAAATCCAACTCCACCCCTCCCCCAAAAGTGCCCTCCAGTGCATTTTCCCGTAGAAATGTTTCTAATAAAAGTTGTAGCTCTTTTATGTGTGGTTGATGTTTAAAGTTTAAAGAAAATCGTCGGAGCGATTTTTGAGATAATCGCAAAAAAGCAAAACCCCAACTTGTAAAGTGGTACTTCCGGTTGAGAAATTTTTACAGATAACGTAGTGTCAGATCCCACGGTAATACTTAAACGGAATATCAAGTTTCAACTTTCTACGGTTTTTCGTTTTTGAGCTATGCTGTTCTCATACATACATACATACATACATGCATACACACACACACACACTCACACACACACAGACCATTTGCTAAAATCCACTTTTTTGGACTCAGGGGACCTCAAAACGGATATTTCCGGTGAAAACTCGATATCGAAAATTTGTCACGATTGCAATACTTAAGTAAAAATAAAACAAGTGTTGAATCACGTTATCTTTGTTCACTGTTATTATTAACTGTGCATCCGTGCTATACTGTATTTTTACCTTGCCATTCTCATAATATTTTAAATATTATACCAATAAAAAATAAGAAAAAACATGAAAAAATAGAGTTAAGAAAATAAAATAGGGTTGTGAGGAAAGTACAGTGTGGCTAAAAATGAATTGAAACATTGGGAAATGGGAGCGAAAGAATATAGAACTGTGGGATAATACAGCGTGCGGCTATCACTCCCCTGGCGACAATTCTAGCCAGGGCAATTGGAATTTCTCACACTGGAATTATCATTATAGTAGTCTATTATTTGTTTTATTTTTACTAATATACATTCAAAATTAAACTAACTAACATTTCAAACTTTTAATTGTTAATAGGAGCACTTAAGACTGCAAGAAAAATTGTTAGAATTTAAACTCTGATGAATAATTTCGATTGATTCAATGTATCGATTATTGCTGGAAATAGAATAGAGTGACATGTCGAGGGAGTTATCCGAACAAAAATTAAAATAATATTTTTTGATACTTTATTTAGGGCCATGACAGACGAGGCTTTCTGGGTCGCGCCACCTGGGTCGGGCCACTTATTTTGACGCCACTTGATTCGTGACCTGGGAAGCGCCACACACGGCTCCAAGAATCTCTAAGGCCAGTTGAATAATGGAAGTCGAAGAGTTAGCAGCTGTAGCCTATCTTCACCTACGTAACCGGAAAGAAATTAAAAATAGACAGTTTTGGGTTCACTCCTTATTAAGAGAGATAAAGGAAACTTGTTTTCATTCATTGTATCCTCAGCTCAGGCAATATCCTGATAAATTTTTCAATTTTCTCCGGATGTCCCTCCCATCATTCGATGAACTACTCGCTATTCTGAAAGAAACTCAGACTCATCGTGACATCATCATATCCCAGTTTGAGTACTCGCTGTACTCAACGTCCCATATAACAATGCGCTGTTGGATTTCAATAATAAAGGCTTCCACATCAAGCATTTCCATCGCTGTGTCCGCTTCCTACGATCATGTGTGATAGACTGATTAGAATTCCACAGCGCACTGGGTGGCGCCACCGCTGGGTCGCGCCACCTTTACAGTGTCCCAGTCCCAGTTGAACGCCCAATTGTAAACTGTCTTGATGATTGGGTCGTCTGTCATGGCCCTTATAGACAATTGGGTGGAAGTAAAACCACTTTCTATGACATACAACACTCATTTCTCTTGAAACTTGGAATTTTTACAGCCGCATTTAGTTCCGCTTAATATTTTATATTATGGTGGTGGAATAGTATGAGGTGGCACGTTCAGTAAACAAATTGTTTCATGGAAACCTTGGTTATTAGATCACCAAAGTGTTTACTGATGGGAATTTTCAGTTTAACCACTGCAATGTTCACTTTCTCTCAATCCTGTAAGAGGAAGTGTTGTGGTCAAATTTTAGATATCGGGTCCACTAAGACCAAAAAGTGATTTTTAGAGGATGCTCTTAGTGAATGTTAGTAAAGAGCATTACTGAATGGATTTTTCTGTTTTTCTAGCGATTTTCTCGAAAACGGTTCCAACTTGCTCGCACATCAATTACACGTATAAAGAGCTACAACTTTTGTTTTAAACATTTCTTCGGAAAAATTCAAGCGAGCTTTTGGGTGTGTAATGGAGTTATATTTTCCTCTAAAGCGTTATTTTAATTTACTATATGACTCCATCATCTAATTAATATTAATTAGAATTAAATATGTTGATAAAATTCCCAGTTTGAAGAAAATTAGTTGACCGGAAGTGCGACTCTAGTAGCAGGTATTTTTTTTTCTTTTTGATACAAAAAACTTTATTTAAAATAAAAATTTCCTTTACGAAAAAAATTCTTTTTATTTACTTTTAAGTATCTAAGGGGGACTTAGCACTTTTTTACTTTTATACAAGGGTTGAGGGTGGGGTAAAAAGTAATAAGATACCAGTAGACAGCAGCCCTGTTTTATAAAATGTTTTTCAACAACCTAACTACCTATTGTCTTACTAGGTAGTTACTAACTACCTTATAGTCTTCTTACATTGCACAGGATGTAAATATTTCCAAAATGAGAGAATTGACGATGAAATGATGAGAAAGGGACATGAGAATGACAGCTAATTATATATTACTGAGGGAGGGGTTTGGAGTTGTTTTCTTCATAATGGAATTATATAATGCGAATATTTCCATTTAGGCCCGGTGCACACATTCGATTTTTTAACGTGCGGTGCCGTTGCGGCCCCGTAGCTTTTCAGTACACTCATATGCGGCAAAATAACGTCAGTAGAATGCGTCATCTGCGATGATGGAGGTGTACCAGAGGAAATGAATAATATTTGCGTATCATGTCTATAAAAAAATTGTTTCGAAACAAAATAGACGTTTTTGAATACATCCTTAAATCATCGAATTAAGGCTTACAAAAGATAGATTTTATACATCTTTCGCTGATTTAAGAGAAAATCCTGACAAATTTTTTAATTACTTTCGAATGAGTGTTAAATCGTTTGACGAGCTTTCAGAAAAAATTACAAATAAGACTGTATCTCAGATTACTTGGATGAGGTTGTCTATACCTCTACCGGACACGATAGCTGTCACAATAAGGTATGTGAATAACATTCCGTATTACTTTTTTTGTATGTCAAGTTATGTCGTTGTACTATACACGGTGTTAGGGAATATTTTTCGTAATTTTAACAGGTAATTCCTTGCCTTATTCTTACAAAAAAGTTTATTTTGTAAATTATAAAATGATGTCATTATAAATATGTCCAAAACTCAAAAATCAGATAAAAATAGGCACAACGAAAATATTTTTATAAACAAACTTTATTTAATAATGGTTCAAAAGCGAATTAATCATATTTTATTGCCAATATTTACATCAGCTAGGTTGTCCGCCATTTTCTCTAGTTGCGTCATTTTGTCGTACATGTGCACTAGACAATATACAGCAACGTACTGAGAGGCCGGACTCGACCGGAGATACGGCTACGAGCCGTATTTTAGGTTTAATAATATTATGACAGACAGCTTTGGAAAAACTTTATTTTCCTTTCAAATAACTAGAACTGTATGGCATCAACTGAGTTGATTAGGAAAAATCTGGTGTGTAACATTCACAGGACCTTGTAGTAGTATAAATAACCAGTATAAATATATAGTTAGTTGATAGATTAGACTCCTCATTCAGGTTCCAAAATCGGTTCCGCTCGTATTGTTCGGTATACCCTACAACTCAGATAGCTAAATTTTTGTTTTGATTGTTTCTGAGTTGGAGCATTCCTGCCCTCTTATAATTATAATTTTCGTAACAACATTCGACGAATTATTCGTGGGGAACGGTTTAACAGAATTGAATGCAATGTATTTGAATGATGGGTAAAATATGTATTACAGGCTGATGGAAGCAATGTTCTTGAAACAAAAGTGAGTAGGAACATCGTCCGTTGGCGTGCTGCTAGCCAATAGTATTGGAGGAATTTAGTAATAACATACAGCGGTCAGATACACTACAATTCTTCTGAAATCAATATTTCCCGGCTATAGTGCACTACTTGCCCAACATTACATCTCTTAATATACTAATACACACACACATACACATACATATCTACATAGCTATATTCAATAAAAACCTTTACTTCTAATCAAATAAAAGCAGTCGGTTTATAAAATATGTACAGTTAGAAGTTCAAGTTTAAAGAAAATAGTTCGAGCTTTGGTCCGGAAAATCGGATGAAAATGAAAAAAAAACAGTAAAATTGCATTTCCGGTTGACGGACTTGAATAGAAAACGCCATTTTAGGATACGATGGATGATCGTCCAGCGATTTTTCTTTTTTAAGATTTTTTTTTTAAACAAACTCCCAATAGAGTTACCGTTCGGTAAAAATATTTTTTACTTCACCTTTGATTGCTTTAAGTGGATTAATTATTATGTTGGTGCCAAGTTTACAAAATTTGAATTTCTACCGGAAATAAATGTATTGAAGTCCCCAGTGTGTGAATAAAAATGATTCAAAAACCTATTAGACCGGTGATGCGACCCAACTAGTCGCGACTTTCTCGAAAACAGCTCCAACTTTATTGAAAATTTGCATTCTCTCACTCACACTCATACACACATTATATATATATAATAAAAGTGTAATATATGATAAAACGACAGTATACAAAAATTGTTAGTTAGTAGACCAAATTTAATGAAATTCGTCGGTGTTTTTATGGAGAAAACAGCGAAAACTATTCAGTAAAAAAGCAATTCCGGTTTACAAATTTAAATTATTCTAAACCAACTAAGGATAGCACTTAGAGGGAAACATAACACTCTCCTTCCACAAAAAGCACCCTTAAATGACTACCCGGAGAAATGTTGCAAATAAAAGTGGTAGCTCTTTATACGTGTAGTTCACACTTCTAGTTTAAAGATAATCGTTGCAGCCATTTTAAAGGAAACACCAGAAAAGTGGAAAATACTTTTCAGTAAAAACGCACTTCCTGTTATCCGATTTTCTTAAACTCGGAATATCGATAACATATTTAATTCTAATTAATATTATTTATATGATAGAATTGTTTATAAACTGAAATAGCACTTTAGAGGAAAATCTAACTTCATTACTCCTCCAAAAGTGCCCTTAAATGAATATTTCCGGAGAAATGTTTCAATTAAACGTTGTAGCTCCTTGTATGTATAGTTGATATACCAAGTTTAAAGGAAATCAATAGAGTCATTACAAAAAAGTGAAGAATCTATTCAGTAAGTAGTACTTCCTGTTGAAGAATTTTGACAAGACACTTTACTGGCGGGTCCCATGGTGATACTTAAACGGATTATCAAGTTTGAACTTTCAGCGATATTTCGTTTTTGAGCTATGCTGTACACATACATACATACATACACACACACAACACACACACACACACAGATCATTTTATAAAAACCACTTCTTTAAACTCAGTGGACTTCGAAACTGTGTTTCCGGTATAAAAACGAGAGCGAAAATTTGGGATTCCAGAAACCGATGATAAATTAATTTCGAAAATTGTACACGATGGCCATAGTTGCTCTTATAGTAGTAATATTTACCATGATAATATAATTGTTCTTAAAACTTTCTTTCACAATTACCTATCGTTCAAGTGGGTAAACTTGAAGGTGGGTGTGCATAAATTGCCCACTTTAAATGATTGTTTTCAATTTATCATTAATTTTCAAGAATATGATAGATAAGATATGTTAAAAAACAAACATGACCACACAATCACTTATCTCTCTTTAGTCCACACTGTCTTGGAATGAGAATATTATTACAATTATCTTTAAATCAACAGTAGCGTCATTCTATGGTGAACCAAGTACATATCAGGAACTATATATAGAGAAACGACTAATACGGAACCTCCATACGTAACCCTAGACGAAATCAGTGCTACAGTATGTTATTACAAACATTCAAACTGACTTTAACGAACAGAATAAAAAACTATACTCTGCTCTTCTAGCCCCAATTTGGACATACTGAATAGAACACTTTGGCATTGCTAAATAATTCAACCTTAGAACAAGTAGTTAATTGCTCCCTTCTACGTCAGCAACCACACAATCCATTCCGTCCTGAAGTCCAATCTCGCTACACAATATTCCATTCCCAATTAAACAATTTCCATAAACCTCAGAATATGTCCATTAGAACAATGCCCAAAATTCTCGTCGGACGCTAAAGCGGCGGTGCTACGCGACCATCTTAATTTAACGCATAGCGCCGATCTTCTGAGATAGCTACTGTGTAAGCTTGTCATAATGACTTGCAACGAACGGCGTATATAGTTGCAATTAGAACATTGTAAAAGGCAACCAAACAAGCGTTGCGCCATTCTCAATGGTAAAAATGAAGAAAAGAAAAACACACACACACACACACACACACACACACACACACACATATTATCACCTAAAAACTATAGTTAACAAGATAAACGAAAATTTTGTAATATTTGGTAATAAATAAAAAGAGGTGATAAAATGAGACAATAAAAAGAAGTTCGTGAGTTTTTATTACTCGTTATTTTTTTAAGATCAATAAAAACTAATAAAAGACTAAAATTTGTTCTTTTGCTAAACTGTCAGCAAATTGTCATACATACAAACATACACACCGTTTTCAAGAAACCAGTTTTTCGGACTTAGGGGACCTCAAAACGGGTGAAAACTCGTTTCTGGTGAAAACTCGATATCGAAAATTTGACACGATTACAAAACTTCTTACTTAGGAGTAAGAGAAATATGTAATGCATATACATATATATACTCAGCCACAAAAACAGTAAAACACTTGGATATAAGTGATTTTCCCTCGTAATTTTTCCTGTTAAGGCATCAAGAGAGAAAGCAGGAAAGCAGAAAAACCTCAGATTTGCAGATTTAGTTTCAAACAATAAAAAATACACTCAATTTTCATAGTATCCAAATGAGGGTGAGCCAAAATTAGTAATTTAATTAAGTATACATAAAACTCTACAATAGTTGGCTACAAAGACAATGTACAAGCGATCTAGTGCTAAACTATCCTAAATGTCAATTAGCTGTAATCATCGTTGGCAATAATTGGTCAATTATTATAGACTAGATTTGAGGTGGTAGACTGTTTCTTTTGGGTTTGCTAAGCCAGACATGTAATTGTAGACATGTTATAAGAAGCACTAAGTACAGAACAGTAAGAGGGACGCCATGATTAGTGAAGAAGAGATGGCTAGTCATCCTCCTCCTTGCCCGAAGTACGGGTTGATGGGGCGGAAATTCTGGAAGCGTTTATGAGGTAACCCACTAAAAATAAAAGGGCCAAACTAACTTTATAAAACTGCATGCATAACAGAGCTGAATAATATTTGCTTTGCTATTTATTTTCAATTTATTTACTATTTAATTTATACTATTTCTATTAATACTACACTTAATTAGGCCACTGGGTGGACAGAAGATTTGAAGAAATGTTTATTATCAAGTTGAAATAATAATAATAATAATGTAAATTAGTTAATAAGGACGAAACTGAGAAAAAAAAAAAATGTGGTGTTTGATACACGACTTTCTCTTACCGTCGGTAATGCAATTATCGAACTGACAAACTTTCTTTTAGCTTAAAACATGTATTTCCGGTGATTACTTGGTCATGTTCGTACTAGTTACCCCAGCCGTAAGTAGAAGTAATAATAGAAACATCAATAATTGGAAAGTATAAAGTTTAAGTAATGTTATAGTAACTGACATAATAGTTATAAATAATTATTTATACCCTATCGGATTTTTAATAGTTGATCTGAAATCTATTATTATTGTTTGTATATTATTCTCCCCCCCCCCCACTGTATATAAAAACTGTCTAATATTTAATTTTCATTTACAGTTGTTGACACATTAAGCAAAACCTATATAATAAACAACAATAAGAGAGCATAAATAAAAACAATTAAAAACTATGTATAACTATGTTGTCTCAAGTCATCTAAGATTTTATTCATGCATCATTCGCAACATTCCATTTGACAATCGCGCACAGACATACGTACATGCTTTTTGTATATATGCGTATGTGTGTGTGTGTGTGTGTGTATTTTTGTTTAGGCGTATTGATGGTTTTGTTGCCGGTTACTGTAATTGTGGCAAGATGGTGTTAAACACTATTTAGGAATCGGCAGCTCCATGTCTATTTAAAATTCGTTTCATTGGCAACCGCATCTTGACGCCACCACTGTGCTATTAAGCGCTTTTCAACTACGCATTACATCCATGACATCCAGCTGCAATGTACTGGCGAACGGGCTTCAACTACGGCAGTCAATTTCGAATGCTATCTCTAGCCGTAAGATAAAGTGAACAAAAGCTGACCAACTGAGGGGCTTACAGTCATCAGGCACCAATATTACTTCATAAAAAAACGGGATGGTCACCAAATCCCCATTGAAGAAGTCAGTTACCAACTCAACACTGAAGAAGTACGACTCAGTTTACAATTAATTTTTGAAGAGTATAGACTACCACATTAACCTTGAAAGGTTCTCATTGTTAACAACACTAGCTTGCTACTGTTAAAACAGGCAAGTGATCAGATTAGTCACATCATTCTTCTAGCGACTCGCCATATCAATGCTACATTTACCACTCCACCAACCAACTATACACTGATCGCTCGGACACATTCTCTACTCGCTCTGTACACTCTTCTCTCCTGACTTAGTAAAGTACTTAAATATAAACTGTGAGTTTAATGCCAATTCGTTATTCATTTAATTCACCAACCAATCCTTTAATCGTTACACGAGCATAATGCACCCCCCCCCGCCAATGAAACAATATTACTCAAAAACAATTTTAAAAAATGAATTCATAATGCTATTCATTCAAAATTTAGGCAGAAAAGGAAAGTTCTTCAAAATATCCAAAGGCAAATAGTATACCATACGAAAAAGGACACACACAATTGAAGCTGACATTGTGGCACGCGAATTAATTAAATCAGCTGTTAAATTTTAAAACATTGTTTTAACAAAAGAAGTTTAAAAGAATAGAATTGGTTATAAAAGAATTAAAAACATCTGTATGAGTCATATTATATTCGTAAGAAGTAGAGAAAGTTAGATGTTGCTGTGGTCAGCGTGTGTGTCAGTCAGGTACGTACGTGTGTGGGTGCGTGCGTGTGTGTAAAAGGAGAGAATGAAGGTATTCAATGTTATATATATATATGTTCGTTTTATGTAGTCTTATATGTGGGACCACTGTGGAGTCCTATGTAGGCGTTTATCTTATTAACAGACCATATGAATCCCCACATAAACACGTTTTATATCCCCCAGCTAAATTCATTTACATATTTCGTCATCATCATACTTGGAAAAACTTTAATTTCTGAATTTTTCAGTTGAAAAAAAAAAATCTCGATGCGAAAACACTCACACTCGCACACAAACTGTGTCTTATTGCAGTAATAATACAAACAGAATGACAATTGTTTGTTTCTATAAATAGAATTGAACTCAACGTTTAGTTATCCTTGATTGTGGTGTAGGGAAATGGTGGGCAGTGAGTGAGATTACACTAAGCATGGTCAGTCAGTGCTTTCATCAGTAGCACTTCAAATCAAAAGTCATAGGATTCCTCCAGAACTCCATAAAATCTGTTTTTCTGGAAAAATGTTTGGAATAATTTTATAAAATCCCACCAATTTTCTTCAAATTTGAAATTGGTATCAATGCTTTTATTGATTAGTAACAATATTGTATAGGTGGTAAGTACTGAAGTGGCGCTTTGGAGGAAAGATAACGCTACTGATCCACTAGAAATCCCAAAACGCAATTTCCCTGGAAAAGTAATAAAATAAAAGTGAAATGTATTTGTGTCTGCAGATGGAATATCAAGTTTATAGAAAATCATTGGAACTTTTTGAGAAAATCAGGAAAAACTGAAAAAAAATGTAGTACATCCTTCCTATCAAAGTAAATTGACCGAAACCTTAGTGTCATATCCCCAAATGCAATTACTACATTGTAACCTTCTTCACTGTTCATTTTTTTGGACTACGCCATCCACACTTTTAGAGAGAGAAAGTAATCAGAGAGACAAAAATGCTCGTGTGGTGAGTAAATACTCTTACTACTTTCTCTTATTGCTATTAAAACATTTATATATAAATGATGAATTTTCTCCAGATTTTACTCATTTGTCTTGAATATAGAGGCGGTTGAGTGGCAAGTGCCGACCGAGGCTGGTAAGAGATATGATTATATATTGCAGTCCAGAAGAGAGCCAAAATAACATTTCAACCAACCCATGAACATATGAAATTTCACGCCACAAATTCCACTGATTATTGGAGAGAGAAATCAATTATTTTTGTCGGAATAATGTTACAAATCAAAGCGGTAAGTTTTATCTGTTCAGTTGGCAAGCATTCCAAATTTAAAGAAAATAAATTGTGGCAGTCTGGTTTCCGAGAAATTGCCAAAAAAGGGGGGGGGGGGGGACATTCAGTAAAGTCGCACTTCCGATTGATGAATTTTGCCCGAAATCTTGGTGTCAATTTCAATGGTAGTACGAAGTACACGGAATACGAAGTTTGAGGTTCCTGCGATTATTCGTTTTTGAGATATTTTGTTCACACAACCAATACACACATACATATATACACACACACACACACACACACACACACACACACTCTCTCTCTCTCTACGCTAAATTCTTCGTACTCAAGAGACTTCAAAACATGTATTTCTGGTGTGCAAACTCAATTTGAAAAATGTGACACGATTGCAAATATTTTCCTCTTAACGGAGTAAGAGAAAGTAATAAATCCATCAATCAATCAAGAGCCACTACAATCAATCCTCCCCCCTTCCAGTAGAGTGCACAACTGAATGAACGTTAACAACTAAAATTATTTAGACAGGTTAATGAATACTATCGGGATATAAAGCTAAATGATGTCTGATAATGAAATTATATCTGGTATAGTCATTTATATGTAAATTAATTGTATAAAATGGTAAAAAAATAAAAAAAAGTGACCGTTTAATTGAAATGATAGCAAAGAGGGTAGAGAGAGGGAGAAATACATAATAAGAGACTAGGAAATTTGTAAACAAGAGTAGTAGAGAACTCTAACAAGAGAGGGGGGAGCCAATCAGCTGTTCTTGAATATAAAAACTTTTCTACTAAGTAAACAAACAATTTACATTATTTTTGACCTCGTTCTGGCTCTATTTATTTATTTTATTATTACATTGTTTTCATGTTTAAATCAAAATTTACTTGCTATGAGTTTTTCTTCGCATAGTAATTAATGTTTCGTTCACGGTTATTCTCTAAAACAGCTGATCAATTAATTAAATCAGCTGGCCTTGTTAGTGTCAAGGAAAATGTGTATTTTTTTTTTCGGCCATACACAGTGCCTATTTGAATATCTAAAGGTAACCGAAAATGAGGTCGCGGACCGCGATATGGGGGGGAAAGCCTTGAAATGCTTTTTAAAAGAATGTCCCCGTAAATTTAACATAATTCTAGCCTATCATGTATTTCCTTTAAATATTAATTTTGGTTGAAACTTTTTTTGGCTGCTATTATTTTAGATTTTTACTTGGATAATGAATTTTGAACCTTATTCACAGCCTTATTTTATTTTGTATTTATTTTTTCATTTCTTGTAATTACAATTTCTCCCAACGTTTCGACACTATACGTGTCATTGTCTGGGGATTCTTTCTTTATTTCTTTTACAATACTCTGTTAACACACATTTTTCGATGTGATATGTTGTTTATTATTATAACTAATATCAAGGCCTCGTTTTATTTTTAATTTAAACTTTTGATTTTGTAACACATCTACCATGAACATTCGTTTAGTAAGGTGACTCAAAAAATTACAGCCATAGAAACTTCAAATATAAAGTAAAACTCAGTATAATCAATATAGAACCCACATGGTCACATAACTAATACAATTAATAAGGCGATTAATTTTTAGTAAATTAACAAAATATAAAAAAAAAAAATGACTGTAACACATCAGTGTTACAAAATCAAAAGTTTAAATTAAAAATAAAACGAGGCCTTGGTATTAGTTATAAATAAGCAACATATCACATCGAAAAATGTGTGTTAACAGAGTATTGTAAAAGAATAAAGAAAGAATCCCTAGACAATAACACGTATAGTGTCGAAACGTTGGGAGAAATTGTAATTTAAAAGTAATGAAAAAATAAATACAAAATAAAATAATGGCTGTGAATAAGGTTCAAAATTTATCATCCAAGTTAACTATTAACTACTTTCGCCATAACTATTGAAAAATTATTTGATAGATTTTACTGTAAACAATCTAAAAAGACAAGACGAAAAACCAAAAACCAAACATCTGGAATTCGCTATGATTAACTTGGGGGTGGGGGTGGTTTGTTTGTGTGTTTGTGTATTTAGAACAGCAAACTTTCCAAAAAGGGAAAAATTGCAAGAAGTTCAGAATTGCAATAAGAATACTTAGATATCAGAGAATTTGATGACATGATGGTGGAATTTGATGGTTTTCGATTGGCCGGAATCAATACTGGTAACCCGGTAGTATAATTTTACTGTTTTTATTTAATTTTTGTTGTTTGTCATGACATTAAAAAATGACAACGACTTTGTTTAAATACATGAAACCCGCGCCTGCATCCGTTAAGTAAGAATTATATGGCAGGAGGCAGGAGAGAATTAGTCAACAATGTAAAATTCAGTAAGAGAAAGTCGTGTGAGTGTTTCACACGATATGTTTCCAATTTAATATGCCGACCGCACAGATATAGCTTTGGAAACAAGGAGGTCAGGGCTGTTCCAAAGAAGTCTCTAAAAATAAACTAACAGTATAATCCTTACCTTCCTAGCTGCTAAAAGAGACGACTGCTGAATTACCATCTTTCCCAAAGAGCTATTTAAATAGCTACCTGGAAGATCTGGATAACATTATGACATATATTTGTTGTGAAAATTTCAAAACTGATGGAAATTTTGTCTTTGGGTGCTATACGCATAAGTTCAAAAAGACAATTTCGCTTACAAAACAAATCGAGAGAAATAACAAATTAACGGAAACAAAACATACGAGAATAACAATTATTAAAAGACATAAACGAAAAAAACAAAAGATAGGACAATTTAGGCCAGAACATGAATAGTGGTGTAAAATTAAAGAAATAAATGTGGAATGGGGGGGGGGCAAAACTATACATACAAATCACGCAATACTCTAACACTTATGTGTGGTACAGTTGAAAGAGCTGATAAAGGAGGAATTTCGGCCAGTTTACCACTTTGATCATCTATGTACTACTTTTAAGTAATAGAAAGGAATGCTGTTTCTATCTGTCTGCATGTCGATTATATAATCGATAGTATATAAGGAAATAGAATCAGCTGTTTAAGTGGAAATGTTTTCAACCATGGTAATAGTTTCAATTATTAGTTGTTATTATATCATGTATTTTTACTTTTTTTTTACTATATTTTTGTGTCACTTTTTTTATTTATTTTGATTTTATTTATTTATTTTAACATCACTCAATAAAAGTGAGCAAACATGAAGTTATTTATTTTTTTCTTTATGTTATACTGAATTGAAACAAATCTAATTGTTATTGCTGCACAAGCTGTATGTTTTTCCATCGTAGACACGTTGAAGTATTGCAAAATTCTTGGAACACTGAAAGCTAAATTAAATTATTAATAATGAAACTTTTTCCTGAATACTTTAACGGGAAAAAATCAATTGTAAAAATTGACACGACTGATTTCCTTATAAATATACAATTATCACAATTTAAATATATTCAAACTTGGAAAAATTCGAATTTTTTTTGCAAAATGTTATCAATAAAAGTGATAGGCATTTTTGCGTTTAGTAAGTGTGGGTGGTTAAATGAAAATCGTGTCTTTTCCTGAAAATCGTGAAAAATAAAAAAAAAGCATATAGAAGTTACACTTCCGGTTGCCTTAGTGCCAGAAAGGGTGGTGTGTGCGTACCTATACGGAATATCTTTGAACTTTCTCAATTTTTGATTTCTGGTGAAAAACTCAATTTTGAAATTTTCACTTTCTCGCTCTTTGTTTCTCATCAAACTCTTATTGACAACTTTACTTTAACAATTATTGGAAATCATGCAGTGCATTTAGTTGTACATTAATTTCATTATGAGTTGGTAGAACCATAGAGTATAATTTAAAACTACCCCAAGGAAAACTACCCCAAGGAAATCTCCAAAATCAATGTTACAAGGAAAAATATTTCAGAAAGTAACTGACGCTGTGTAAAAAATGTATAATAAATATTGGTGTGTTTTATTGGTGAGCAAAAGAATAACAATAATATTTGCGGCGCAAAGTATTGTGTGTGACTTCCAAATAACGTACTGGTGTGTGGCCTCTGCTCGAGATTGGAAGATGTATAATGGATGATGACCAAAATGTCGATGGACAAAAAAAATATATATTATAATAATAATAATAATAATAGTAAAACTTTTTAAGTTCAGTGGCAGCGCGTTGGACTCTCACGCGGACGTCTGTGGTTCGAGTTCAGATGTGTTGCCCTTAGATTTTTTTTCTTCCTAGGAGCCTCTACAGCTCCCTGCCAGTGATGGACAGTGCTGTCTGTAGCGAGAGAAAACTGTCCGGAGACCGACAGTAAAACTGAAATTGAAAATCTGAAACGAAAAAAATGCACTGTAAAAAATGAAATTGACAAATCAAACGAAAAACGAAAAATCGCATAGAAAACTTATGACACAGAAAATTTCGGATAATATCCGTCCACCGGTAGTATCATTTTATTGACCCCCCCCCCCCCCCCAAAGCTCGCGATGTCGTAAAAAAAAACTGACTCCAATAATTTTCTTTAAACTTTATTTTACATAATAATACTGAGGACAAATTGATGGCCATTTCTCCCTAGCTTTCTTAAACACTAAACCTAATGAGGCCAATTTCAGTGATTACTGTTATAACAGAGCCCTTATTAATAGTTGGAATATATTTCTATCTGTGGAGGTTACATGAGCAATTTGGTCATCTTATTTACCATTAAATTAACATACCGTAAGAGTTCAATTGGTATATTTTAAAGATAAACAAAAAATGATATCGTATATAAAAAATAGCAAATATGAATTGTATATATAATTAATTCAAGATTATTACCATAATGAGGGAAGGGAATAGTGGTTAGCGTACTGGGCTGCCACGCGAAGGACCGGGTTCGAGTGCAGCTGAACTACCCTTAGAATTTTTCTTCCTAGGAGCCTCTACAGCTCACTGTCTGGCGATGGACAGTGTTGTCTGTAACGAGAGAACACTGTCCGGAGGCCGGCAGTGCACTGAGAAGGCATCCGGGTGCCAATGACCATAGATGTTGACGCGCCTTAAATTAAATACAAAAAAATTATTGTAACTATTTAATTCAGAATCTCATAATTAAGTCTATTGAATTGTGAACAGTTATGCAATTTTTTATGTCAGTTAACAACAATTAATTATTTACAATTTTTCAAAATATTATATTTTTGTATAATTTAAAAAGATTGTAAATAATTAGTTGTTGTTAACTGACTAAAAATTACACGATTAACTGTCGACAATTCAGTAGACTTAATTATGTTTGGATTCCGAATTAATCTTGCATTAAATCATTACTTCTGTGTGTGTGTGTGTACATACATCCTTAAATGTTTACAATATGTATAGACTGCCAAAAATGAATGAATATATAAATATATTACTAAAATAAACATTAGTTGGATCAAAAAAATATTTGTACCTAAAAGAATAGAGAATATAAAAAAATTACTGTACGTATGGCTACTAGATATAGCATAGCTCTTTTTACTGTCTCTTATTTTGAAATTGTTTCGATTGTCAGAAAACACATCCAAATCCTTATCAAGAGAATTGAACAACCTTAATGCTCTAGGGATACAAGAATTATAACAATAGCTATTTTTATAAAAGATATATATGAAATAATGAGGTATGAAGAATGAGGAACTTTTTTAGATGGCGCATAAAAAGAGATAGCTGAAACCAAATCTTTACAATCAGTTCTATTGCTTAAAATATCATAAATTAACATTAATCATTAACTTGTCTACGAACTTTACAAGAATTTAAATTTAGGTTTTTAATATTGCATTTTAGTCATATTCTATAGAGTGGTAATTGGTTCTATAATGGACTAACTTAAGAAATTTATTTTGTATGCTTTCAATCGTATCGATATATTTGTTATATTGCGGTGATCACACAGGGCTACAAAATTGTAATACAGGTCTGGACCAGTGGAGTAAATAACATCTTATAGGGGTTTCGATTTTTAAATTTTATGGAATTAGGATTTACAAAACCACCAGGTATTCTATACGCCTTAGATAATGACATTGGAGTCCTGGCTATTGAAAGGTAACCTACTATCAAACAGAACTCCCAGGTCTCAGTGACTGGTGTCAGTTATATTTAGGTAGCCATCATTAATAATTTACATAAAAGAAATGGGTATACTAACTGCTGGACAAATGTTTTGCATAAAATTTCAAAATGTTGTAATGAAGTTACAATCTATTACTGTCATTTTTTTGTGTGTATTGGTTGTGAATGGACTCCAGTCCAAGGGAACAAAAGAGAAACAGCCAAGAAATTGAATATAAAGTTGTTTATTACACAAATTAAAAAAAAAAAACTCAACAAATAAAAAAAAAGTAATCTAAAATTCAAAACTAAAACAGTTCTTGTTCTTTTTTAATCGTTTCTTTTTGTCAACAATATTCGGTGATACCTCCTCTTGCTCTGCTAACAGCACCAAGCTTCCTCAGCATTCAAGCATTGAGATTTTGAATAATCTCTTGTGAGATCCCATTCCATTCTTCAACAATCGCTATTCGTTGCTCCATGAGAAACCTAGGCTAATCCAGGCCAAGTCTGAGACGTCTTCCAATAGTGTCCCACAAGTGTTCAATAGGATTTAGGTCTGGACTTCTCGGTAGGGAAATCAAACCATTAATTGCAACATCTTGTGGACAACTCGAGCAGTGTGGCATCTGGCGTTGTCTTGCATAAATAAAAATTTATCACCGACTCTTTCGGCAAATGGCATACCATTTTGCTGAATAAGTTACCTGAAGATACCTCTGGGCGTTTAATGTACCAGTCAACAATGTATAGGTCTGTACGCCTCCCCATACTATAATCCCACCTCCACCAAAACTCACGTTTGGGGAGATATTAGCCTCTGCATATCTCTCCCCTTGTCGCTTCCACACTCTCGCCCTTCCATCTGAAGAGAACAGAGTGAATCTCGATTCGTCTGTGAATAAAACACGTCTCCATTCTTCTACTATCCAACCGACATGTTCACGGAAATGTTGAAGTCTGGCAACTCTATCGGCTCTGGAAAGAAAAGGGCCAGTAGCGGCTCTCCTAGAAGCCAAGTTGACTTTATTGATCCTTCTTCTAACTGTTCTACTTGAAATGTGGACATCACGGACAGAAGCGATCAAAATCGTAATTGATTGCTAGTGACAAACTGTTTCGTAAGACATTCAGCTGAATAAATATCTCTCATCTGTCCGGGTGGTACTTCTAGGGCGGCCTGTAACTTGCCGTCGGGAGTAGCTACCAGTCTCCCTAAGCGTGCTAAAATTCTTGAAACAGTGGATTGGTTCATCCGTAGTCTCCGAGCTATTGCATGCTTCCTCATATAATGTCACCACACATGCTGCAATTTCTTCCGAATAATTACCACGAAGATGCACGTTAAGATAAAAAAAAAAATAATAATAATGAACTGATAAGAAAAAGCTTAACAAAATTGTGTATGAGAGAGAAATCACCACATCAGTGAATGTGAAGATCTGGGATTATTGTTGTGCTTTCAAGAGCTCAGACAATTAGCCATTTGAAAACAAAACAAATGGTTTAGTTTCTTATTTCTTATTGGGTCAGAGTTCAGTTACAACTATGTATAAAAAAAAAATACACTAATAGACTAAACTTGAAATTACATCATTATATATACTGATCATTTCTGTTTGTCTTTGAAATATACCAATTGAACCCTATAGTATGGTGGTTTGTTGGTTTAGTGGTAAATAAGTGGACCAAGTTGCTCATGTAACCTTTACAGATAGAAATATATTCGACCTATTAATAAGGTTATGTTACAAATAATTACTGCTTAGTAACTGCTCAGGTTGGCCTCATTAGATGGAAACGTCAGTTTTCTAGTGTTAAAAACCTATGGAGTAATAGTCTCACTAATTTGTTCTTACTAGTATTTTTTTAATTTTTTAATGCAAGCTCTTCAACATGTATGGTGATGGCGCCCGGAGCCCTTCTCAGTGCACTGACGGCCTCCGGACCGATTTTCAAATCTTGTGAATCTCAAAACCTGTATCTCCGATGAAAATTCAATTACTAAAATATAAAACCACCGCAATACTTCCTCTTGTATGAAAAAATAATTAACTCTCAATCATTTCAATAAATGTAAATATTGCTTTTAAAACAGCTTATTAATTAAAATAGGTCTATTAATTAAAACATTTAAAAAAATCTTCACAAGGTTTGTAGAGTTAAAATATAATGTCAAGTATTTCAGTTTAATTTAATAAACCGGAACAACACGCTAACCATGAAGAATATTTATAGCCGGAAGTGCGTGAGTTATTAGTACATTGTATGATAAGAGAGAACTTTTGTTTATATGAAACATGATTAAATTATACATCGTGCCACCTTGATAATCAACAATTTTAACAAATTAATTTAACACATTAATTGGGCTCCCGAAAAAATTATTTATTTTTTATTAACATAATACCTACTTTTTTTTTTTTTTTTTTTTTTTTTTTACCTAAGAGTAATTCAAACTAAAATATTAAATTGAAATATTTTTATTACTTACTTTAATATACGACTCACAAATTCATAATTCGAAGAAAACATGTTTTGGTATTAAGAGTATCCACTGAAACCGTTGTACAACTATAGAATGATTAAATTAAATAATAATTTTCTAATTTAGGACACTTCAAAATATAGTAATGAAAATTCAATTTCGGAAAATCAGACACGACTGACTGGAACCACAGTCGTTTCACGTTAGGAAATTAATTACTTTTTAGGGGGAAAGAAATATAAAAAAAATAACACCGTAAAATAAGAACCAGGATTAATGGGTGTAAAAATAGCAGAATTGGTGGTAATACACCATCGTGCTCATTTAATCATTCACAAGAGATTAATGGTGTTCAGTGTGGCCCCCCTTCCAAACAATTTGCCACTTAGCTGAGCACCTAAATATCCCTTTGTAGAAATCATTAAAAAAAAAAAATCAGCCAATAAGAAATTAATAATCCGCAGTTTGGTGAACAAACAAAAAAAAGGGAGAAACATAATGATAAAATTTGCTGTGAGCCTTCTCAGAAATACTATCTATACCTCTCCCCCTCAGCACCTCTCTTTACATTACATAATTTTGTTTGTCCAAACAAAACAGTAATTTTAATTAAAAATCCCTCAAATGTCTGTTTTATTGGATAAAAAGTTGATAAAACTTAACTTTACAAATTTAATAGCTGTTAAAAAAAAATTTAAAAAAATGATTCATTGATAATAAGCAATGATTAAAAAAACCAGCTGATTAGAAAATAATTAAAAACAGCTGATTATAATAAATAAAATAAAGATATAAATAAATTAATTAAAAAAAAATAAATTAAACCAATATCTTTGGTTTAATTTTGTTATGTATATACAGAAATGATTACGAACAGCTGTAAGTTATTTACGTTATTATTATTATTATTATTACATCATAACATGTACATCTAAAATAAATACGCCAGCATAATCTTAGTACTTCCTTAAATTACGTCATTAACGTTTTTCGTGGTTATTGTTCTGATATTTAGTTGCTATTGTTTAGGTTGTTATTAATTTAGACACTCCGACATTGGTGCATGATTCTATAGGCTTCTCTTACATGTTCTCCTCAAAGGAATATGCAACGATTTGTCGCTTTCTCCCACTTGCTGGAACTAATACTAACCTATCAAATTTTCCAAACTGACTTTTCCATAATACAAAAAAAAATTGATTTGAAACAGTGACACGCCCTTTTTGTCTTACTCTTTGTTGATACAATTAAATGCATAGTAAGAAAACGTGAATTTCCTTTTTACTTCAAATTTTGCTCATTTGTCCAAACATAAACATAGAGGTGGGGGGAGGGGGAGTACCAACCTGGACTAATCCAAGCAGATGGGGAAAGAGAAGAGCGACATGAAGAGAACTTACTAGGAATAAGAGAAAGTAAAAATAGTGTTATATACAAGCCAGGGGCCTGCTTGAAACAAACTATCTCAAAAACGAAAAATTGCATGAAACTCAAATTTGATATTCCCGTTTAGGTCACAATACTGCATCTGATACCAATATTTAGGTCACAATACGACAATAGACATTCCGACTTTACCGATTTTTTTATTTTATTTTATTAGTTTTCCATAATTTTCTCAATGTTGGTTCTAAAACGATTTCTTTTTAAACTTGGCTCATAACGTAATTGTAGGCCAAATTGTTTCTGATACATGTGAAATATTTTCTAGGATAATTGTTTCCTGAGGGAGCTGAAACTAAGGGTTTCCTTCTAAAGAGCTATTCTAGTACAATTTCCAGTCCTGCTAACTACAAAATATTAATCTCCTTTAAATGCACTGGTAAAATTGCAAGTTTGAGAAAAATCAGTGAACCGGAAGTGCAACATTGCAGAATAGATTTTTGAGTTTTTTTTTTTGGAAAACCTGACTTTATGAGTGGTTCTGGGTTGTTATTGAACTCTTTGGTAAGTGCTACTTCCGGTCGTCAATACAGTCACATCCTTACTTCTTTTACTTTTCAGAAAAAATTCCGAGTTCAAAGAAAATCTGTTCTTCAGCTACAATAAGATGAATAAGGAATGTGAGCGTGGCTTCATACCACATTTTTATCAAGTTATTCACAGTCGAGAATTTTTTAAATTTCGCACACATTAGCTTATACCAATGGAATAAAAAAAAAAAAAGAAACTAAAAACTGAAAACCCCAAGCGGAAGTGAGAAAATGAACGATGGAACGGAAACGGAAACAACTAAAAGGAAGCAAAACATAAATCGATAAGAGATGAAAGGGGCGAACGACCGATGCTATGCTCAGTGCGAAATTGAAAACATGTTTTGTAGTAACCAGTCTACAGAGGGGGGAAGTTGTACTAGCTACTACTTCAGGGCAAGTTTGCGTTATGTCAGCGTGCAGAGAGTAACTGAAGTTTGCTACTACAGCGAATTCTAAGGTCACTCAAGTATCCACAACCCAGACACTCACTTTCACCCAAATTTCCTTACATCCTTAATAAGAGGAAGAAGTATTGTGATTGAGGCCAGATTTTCGAAATTGAGTGTTCACCGGAAATACATGTTTTGAAATCCCTGAATATGGAAAAAATGTTTTTAGCGCGGTCTTGTATTGTATGTTTATGTGAGTGTCTTTGTCAATTACAATATTTCAAAAAAGAAAATTTAAATATGAAAAAAACGAAAAAACAGGAAGCTCAAATTTGGTATTCCTTTAGCAATAAAATGAATCGGAAGTGCGACTTTACTGAATAGATTGTTCAGTTTTCGTGATTTTCTCGAACACGGTTCCAACGATTTTTTTTAAACTTGTAAACTTAATATACACATAAATACCCATCACTTTTATTTGGAACATTTTCCACAGAAAATTGATTTTATGGGGGTTGTGGGGGCGTTATGCTTTGCTCTAAACTATCACTACAGTCGAATATAAGGTTTTAACCACCTACATAATAATGGAACAAACATTGCGATAAATATCAAATTTTCTAAATTGGGATTTCTACCAGAAATACATGTATTATTATTACATACTGTGGGAACGGAAAAAAAAGTTTTTTTCTGGCGAGCAGTGTGTGGGTGTGCGTTTGTGTGTGTTAGTGAGTGAGTGAGAAAACAAAATATCTCAAGTACGAAAAAACGCCAGGAAGCTCAAAACTTCGGTATTGCAACCGGAATTGCAACTTTACTGAATAGTTCCCGTTTTCAATTTTTGCACGATCCAAGGATTTACTTTTTACATTCATTCTAGGGAGGTTCTGCGGGAAGGAGGTAGGTCTGCGACGATAGACATATTTCTAAAGCAGGGGTGTCCAACCTTATGGGTTATCTAGGCCACACTGAAAGAAGAAGAACTGTCTTGCGCCACTCTATTGGGTGCTATATTATTCAATTTATGGTAGGTATGAAGGTCGTTTAGGATAGAGATTATGTTACATCAAAATACCCATTTGCTATTACTGATATACAAGCTGCCAGCAAAGGGCATCTGTTGCTTGCAGTTACTTGGGTAACCCCACGGGTTACTACAGCTCAGTCAGTACTCCATGCACTTTGTCAGAACACTACACAATACACAAAAACCACATACACTCTACACTTACAGACAAGGACAAACACAGTACACAAACTAAAGTCTCCGTCTCTAGTTAATTGGCGTAAGCCAAGGGAGAAGGTAAGGATTAGATCAGTGGTAGCACGCTGGACTAGCAACGCGGAGGTCCCGGGTTCGAATCCAGCATGCTACTCTTAGATTTTCTCTTCCTAGGAGCCTCTACAACTCACTGTACGGTGATGAGCAGTGTTGTCTGTAGCTAGAGAACACTGCTTGAAGGCCGACAGTGCCCTGAGAAGGCTCCGGGGTGCACAATAGATCTTTCAGGTCGCAGTGCGATAATCCCCTACAACAATCTACATCTACTGCTGCAGAAAATTTACTTATCTAAGTAATAAACTTCGTTAATACTACCAAAGTAAAAGTGGGCAACATAATACTAGTGGCATTGCATTTGAGAAACTAATATATCTAGTTCGATGGAAGTAGCTACAAATCTCAGTGAGTTCTCAAGGTGCTCTACAGATATTTTGCTTCTAATTTTCATCTTTGTTTACTTCATCCTTGAAAAGTTGCTCAAAAACTGAAAACATTAATAACGTAGGATTATGAGGCGAAGCATTTAATCTCTTGGAAGATAGGATTTATAAAGTCTAGTCCTTAAATTCAATGTCAGAATGCAGCTATATGTTTTATTTGAAACTTGCAGGGGGGCAGGGGTAACATCTAGATAACTTTAAACAAAGAGCGTGTTTCCTATTGTTGAAAACGTAAATAAATTCAACCCGAGATATTTCCCCTCACTCCTTGGAGACAAAAGACACCTCAAATATATCTGAATATATTAGTTGATTATTTATTTATATTTCTTAAAATTGTTAGTTGGTCCATATTGGGAGCCGTGCTGGGTCGCAGGTTCGACACCCCTGCTCTAAACTATCCAGTTTCAATGTATTTGGAGGTTTAAACTGAGCATGCAGTTTACAGGATTGGAGGCAACCAATTATTTAAAATAAATTCCAAATATCAAGAAAAATTTGCCAAAAAAGAATTGAGAAAGAGAAAGTAACGTGAACAATTTCACATCTGAGCTAACTAATCAGTTTTTTTACAAACCAAAAGATATAAGAAGGTAATTTGCTTTTAGATGGAATAGAGTCAGTCATTGAAGAAGATAGAGATGTTGTAAGTAGAAAACGGGGCAATTGGCCGCAATGGTCTGAAGAGAATAAGAGATCCCATTCCCTTAAGGGCACACCTATATATAAAACAAAAAAGGGAACATTCCAACGTTTAAAGGCTTACCACCTTTCTAAAATGTTAAGTCCTTAATTTTAATATTTAATTGTCTACTAAAGGTACATACAAGAACGGACAGCACTACAAACAGAAAGAAAATGGTAATAGATTCAAGGCGATTACCATTTCCCTATGTACTCTCTTTTGCTCCCTTACTCACTGTTGTTTGAATAGTTTCTATAATATTCCGTGAGGAGTACTTCAGAACAATGGTAACAAGTTAGAACTAGTTAAGAAGGTACTATAGCTGGAGCGCGCAAGGCAGTGTAATTTCGACATAATAACGGACTTCTATACTTTCATTTACTTCCATACCGATGGCATCATATTCAACCATTTTGGCCTCTCCTTAATATGCCATTTTTTTTTTTACTTTCTCTTACTGCTGGCAAGAAAGAGGAAGTATTTTGATCGTGTCGGAAGTATTTCGACATTAAGCTGTCATCGGAAATACATGTTTGAGGTCGGACAAAGTGTTTGGCGAATGTGTGTGTTTATTTATATTTATATATATAAATCTCTGTGTATGTATTTTAACAAAATATCTAAAATCGCAGGAAGCTCAAAATATGATATTCCGTTTAGGTACACCGTATATATCTATCATGAAGATTTCGGGCAAAAGCCATCAATCGAAAGTATAACTTTACTGATTTTTTTCTTGAGTTTTTCGCGACTTTCTCGAAAACGCCTGGAATCATTTTCTTTCAACTTCATATACCATCGACACACATAACACCAATCACTTTTATTTGAAACATTTTCCCGGGAAAATTAATTTTTTGAGAGTTCTGAAGAAACAACAGTGTTGTGCTTTCCTCTGAAGTACAACTTTAATACAATGTGTGTTACTACCACTTACATAGTAATAATAAGCATTAATAGTATTGCTAGAATTTCAAATTTGTTAACTAAAAATACTACTTTACAGAAACTCCCCAAAAATAAACTCTCAGGACCCTCTCCAAAAAAATTACATTTTCCTGAAGAATGCTTCAAATAGTAGGTATTTAGATAGAAAATCGCGGAAAATCTGAAACAAAAAATTAGTAAAGTTATACTTCCGGTTGATTGATTTTTCGACCAAAACCAATCAAGTTTGAGCATCAAGTAATTTTTGGTTTTTTTAATATTTTGTTCACACACATAGAGCATTTACAATGAGTAGTAAAAACACTTTATCAGTATTCAGAGGACCTCAAAACATGTACTTCCGCTGTGAAACAATTTTCAAAATTAACACGATCACAATACTTAACTTACCTTTTACCAAGAGTAAGAGAAAGTAAATAGTTTGTTTCATAATGACATCATTCCGACGAATTTTATAAAATAATTTCCACTAATTCGTCTATAACTTCAACATTTTTCGCTATTTCTTAATGTGAAGCGTAATGGTCAAAGGAACCTCCGCTAAAAGCCGTGTTTCCGGAAAAAGTGATACACACAGAAATGATAGTGTAAGTTTTAAAAGCAATTTCCGGAAAAAGTGATACACACAGAAGTGATTTTAAAAGCAAACTGTTGGAAGCAATTTGAGAAAAATAAAAAAAATACACTGATTTGATAAAACTAGACTGCAATTTCCAAGTGATAGAATCTGATCGAAACCTTGTGTTAGATACGTTATAATAATAATTATCAAGTTTGAATTTTCTATAGTTAATTGTTTTTTGGAAATTTCCAACTTAAAATTTAGAAACTTAAAATTCAGAACGATCACAATGATTTCTCAAGTAAAAAAAAAAAAAAAACTGGAAAATACACAAAATGTAACCAAAAAGAAAAAGGATTGCCTTCTTAATTACGGCTATCAACATAAAAAAAAAAAAAAATGAACAACTCAGTTAACAACACATTAGTAACACTTTTAAATTTATCATGAAGTAATCGATATCTAATTTACAACTGATAACGTCAAGGCAATCGTATTATTATCAGTATTACAAATAAAAACGTCAAACGGAAAAAATTAGAACATTAGTTATAGCTGACATTTAAAATAAATTTTAATTTCTAATAGGTAATGGATGCAGACGATGATGATTTCATTCAAAAGATTCGTCATACCTTGAAGGCAGTGTGGTAAGTGAGGAAATCGTTAATAATTATTCAGTATTAATTTAAATTAATTAATTACACACTTGAAAATATCTAAATGGAAAAGAAAAACAGATTTTTTTTTGTTTTTGTTAAGTGAAGTGTAAAAAGAAATTTAACAATATAGAATGAAATGGTAAAGAAAGAAATGTTTTAGTATCGATTTATGATAACTCGATATGTTTTTTGTTTAAGGTAAAAAAAATAAATCAATTTGGCATTGGAAAAAATAGGTCAACAAAATATTTCGGAATAAATAAAGTGTAAGTGAGATAACACGTGAAAAAGCTAGAAATGTTGATTTTTTTTTATTATAAAAGGCTAAAGAATAAAACATCAAAGTAATCAGGTAATTAAAAACAACAATAATGGACGGAATATATGTTTTGTTATTATTAATGAAATAAAATAAACAATCTTACCTTTCAAGTTTATCGATGGTAGTCGGTTGATGCAGAACTGTCTGCAATTTGTCCATTTCCACGACACATTGTGTACCCAGTTCTAATTCTGTAAAAAAAAAATTTTGAATTCCAATTTTTTCGCTTTCGAAACTGTATTATGGAAATATGTATATATATAAAAAAAACCTTCATAAACACAGATCTCAATTTCTTATTTTTAAATGATAAACAAGCATGTGCTGTGATATTTCAATATTTTGGAGCGTAAATTGTTTAAAAAATAAATTATATTTTTATCTTAAAAGCGATTTTACATAATTAATTAAAAAATAAATAAATTCAATCAAGGTCATAACGTTATGTTATTAAAAACATAAAAAATAATAATGTAAATACGGTTATTATCATTATATTTATTGTATCTCTATTATAAAAACGTCACCTGTATTTATTTGCTTGCGAAATATATATTTCTAACAGAAATTATTGAATTAATTGCCACATAAAAAAACAAGTATAATTTCGTGAAAATAAACGATCATAAAACAAACTATCCTTGGATAATTTTGAATTTATCTAGTACTAATTATGTTTTTATTTATTTTATTTTTCAACGAATTGACCTAATATTTATTTTGCAACAAGTTTTTAAATCAGTTGAATGTGAATTAAATTTTAATACATAACATACATAGTAAAAATTATTTTTAAAAAAGGTGAAGATTAAGCAAACATCTTGAAGAAAAATAACTTGGAAAACAAGCAAAATTATTTACTGACAAACAAAGAATTAACACTAATAAATATTCAATGTAATTATCAAAATGTAGCAGCAATAAATGAATAGATAAAAATACAGTTCATTATTTAAAAACAACAAATCAACCCACCCAAATTCAAAAAACGTCAAAACCATATTATTTAATGATTGAAAAACTGAGTACAATGAAAGCATCGTAATTAAAACTATCATTTAAAAAAAAATGTAAATAACATAAATTACCTCGTCTATTGAAAGGCCGAACACGAACAGCCACTTTGATTTTGTCACTTGCCATTATTTTTGAGTAATTATTAATTTTTTTTCTTTCTTCTTAATTGAAGCCGATACAAGGTAATATCGTTGTAACAGCACTAACTGAACATGTAAAAATAATAAAACTAAGCCAATAATTCACATTTTTACCCCATATCTTCCACGAATACCGTGCTACAACTTCTGTCGAAGCGTACATAGAACCACACTTATCGCCATGATGCTTTTTCTCCTCTGCTCTATCGATCTTGTTCGATACCCGAATGCCAAGGAACGGGCGCCACAGCCTTTTTAAACTTGATTTCCATTTTCTTATGAATTGTATTGTACTATTTTTTAAATAATTATTGTGTTATTCATTTACTTTTAACATAAATTTATTATCATAAGTTTTTTAAAATAGGAAATAGCATGGAAAAATCATTTCTATTTAAGTTATAGCAGTTTAATCATTCATAAAATAATTCCATTCATTTCGATTAAAAAAACATGATACCATTAATTTTCTTTTTTTCATGCAATGTTTTACACTTTTATTATTAAAGTGTATGATTTAAAAAAATATGTAATTGTATAAACTGTTACATATAACAATATTATGAGGTTATAATACTGTTGCACACACAAGAATACTGTTCACCTGGGAGAAGGTTAAATATATTTTGCGTTATACAAACATGCAAAATATTAGTCGGCTGGGAGCAAAGAAAAAACTATTTATCTTTAAAAGTTTATTTCACGTTTCGAACATTCATCTCTCTATTCTTTCTTAACAGTTCCTGAGAAAGGACAGCAAAGGTGTCCGAGAGTCGAATAAACTTTTAAAGACAAAAAGTTTTTTCTTTGGCCCCAGCCAACTAATATTTTGCTTGTTTGATTAACAACGGCCAAACATTGTTTATATTGGTTTTGGTATATTTTTTATTTTTTTACTATACTGTATTAAAAATATATTTTGTTTATATGAAGTAATCATAGAAAATTACCAACTGTACCGAAATAATCATGATAAGGAAAAATATCAGCGTTAATCAATTCATGCATTTGAAAGCCGAATAAAATGTGCATAGTTTTAGGTGAAGCATGTAAGTAATATCCATAATATTTAAATCATACCATCTATTTTCATGTTTAGGAAAGAATAATTATATATGGTAGATATATGTATATATTGTTTTAAGTAAGATTCAGTTACTGAAACTATTGAAATAATAATTCTTAATTTTTTTCTAGTTAGGGTAAAAGTGAGTTTAAAATATATATATGTTTTATTAATATTCTTCAGAAATGTTTTATCAGGATGAACCTGCTTGTCGAACTTCACCCTACAATGGAACGCTAGTAGCAACTGATATACTTCCGTAATAATCCTTCGTTTTTTATGAAGAGGTGTGCCAATATGTTTGTAACATTTAAGTAAGTTTATTACTTTTTCATAATGGTTGTAATTATGTCATAGGATGTGATTAAGTGTGCTGATGTGATTAGTAGAGGTGTGATTCATAATAGTATTATTGCTAATGTAAGTTGGATAATTAAGCTGAGAGGAAAATTGCTGACTTCTACCATAAGTCCTAGAACTTTCAAGGCCAAGACGTTTGTTCTCGCTATATTTACAGGATAAAAAGAGGGCCTATTTTTGCCCCGTATCGCCTTTCGGAATTTGGGAATAGATTCATTTTTAATTCAATTCTTCCTTTACTATTGAACGTATAGAGTGGTCTTGCCTAATTAACAATGCGACTCCCGCTTGAAACTGCAGAAAAATAATTAATAATGTCTTTAATATATTACATTTATTTACACATTTGTATTTATCGCACTTCTGAAGATTTATTTTTATTTTGTAACTTGTTATTAAATTAGCACTGAGAGGAGGATAATATTTTCTCTTTTAGGTGGCTACTTTATTTACTCTTAATTTGACCTGAATGATTCTGTTTTCAAATTTGATTTGTTTTCTTTGCCTGCTATAAACTTTAATATTTATTATTCATTCTGTTTCAATTACTTGTTCTTACTTTTATTTTATTTGTCTCAGATTATTTTCATGATTTTTTCTTTTTAATCCCTTTCTTTTCTTTTTCATAAAACTGCTATTCTGAAGATTTTAAGATTTTTAATATAAACAATAGTTACGTTTGGCCGTAATAAAAAAGCAAAATGTTGGCTGGCTGGGGCCAAAAAGAAGAAAGCTTTTAAAGTTTATTCTATCGACGTTTCGTATAAGTTTAAAAGTACAAATTTTTACTTTGGCCGCAAACCAACCATTATTTTGTTTGTTTTATTAAGAGTTTTGTTTGCTACATTTACGTCAATAGAAGTTTTATGTTGTTTTTTTTTATAAACCAAACCCCGGCAGTGGTTTTCTTGCCGTATTAAGTTTATTGTTAACAATGTGCTCTTGAATGTATTTTTGTATATATTCTTCTCCTACAAAGTTGTTGGCTTGAGACTGAAGGCTCATGTTGCCAGGAACGGTACTTGCAATGTTGTAATTTAAATAAGAGTTTTTTTTTTTAATTTAAGGCGCATCAACATATATGGTCATTGGGGCCTGGAGCCTTCTCAGGGCCCTGCTCCCCTCCGCACTGTGCTCTCTCGATCAGTCAACATCACCGGACAGTGAGCTGTAGAGGCTCCTAGGAAGAGAAAATCTAAGGGCAGCACAGCTGGACTCGTACCCGGGACCTCCGCGTGGGAGTTCAGTATGCTAACCACTTAGCTGTTCCCTTCCCTATAAATAGGAATATTATTTTCTTTACAAAACTCTATTATTGAAGTTTATTTTATGCGCCCGAGAGGGCCTCTTTTAATTTAACTCTCACAATTTTGGAGAGTTCATGATTTTTCTTTTGGTTGTTGAATTTTTTTGCAGTTTAGTTAGGATATGTCATATTCTCTTCCATTTGTGTGCGGACCAGACAATTTGGCATCTCAGATATCTTCATACAGTATATATATATTTATTTATTTTACCATGACCAGTTCTTAATCTAATAGCTGTGATTTCATTTCTGTTTGCGCTGTATCTGTATTTTGTATATATTGTATAATAATTTTAAATAAACTTAATACTACTACTGCTACTCTTTCATACGATGTGCAGACATTACTAGTGCAATACATATGTTTTGGGTTCAAAGCGTTGGAGAATGTCTGTGATTTTGCACGGGTATTTCTTTGTTTATCTATCGGTTCGAAAACTTCAAGGTCCTTGAAATATTGAGGAGGATAGAGGATCACTACCTAAAATAGTCCCTTATTCATTCAATATATATAAAACGTGCAGTTTGCTTTGTGCAAATCAATTAATTATGCATTCAGAGCAATTCGAATTTTCGAAATGTGGTTAAAGAATAAAAAGAAAAAGAAGGCAAAGAATTTGATAAAGTTGAGGAACTGTATAAGTTAGAATAATTTGTATTAAAAACATCTTTAGACAGATTGCTTTATTTAAAGATAATTTATAATAATGATTATTTTATCCTTTTAGAGAGGAGTAATTTAAAGGCATAAATGGAATTGATTGAGTGTCCTAAGAAACTTTAGCAAGACTTTAAAACTGATCTGAAAGACTTAGGAAATTAAAAAAAGCATTGATCCCTGAACGATTCTACAAAAACCAGCTCTCAAACGAGCACTCATGTGAGTTATAAGATTTTTTATTAGAATGTTTATGAATTTACGAATAAAAAAAAGAATAAGTTTGAATAAAATTTCTAACTGAATTCCAGAAATTGTCTGGAATGTATCTGGAATTTTATATGTCGCAGTGTGATATGTTGTTCCTGGTCAATTTCGGATTCTCATTCATCGTCAGAGTAAGGCTATCAAGGTGTTGAGAGGGTTGACTTTAACATGTGAAAGTTGTAGATTCAGTTGTAGTGTCTGGTTTTTTTCTTCCTCTTACTGCTAACAGTGAAGATAAAAGGATAAAATCGGACAACTGGAAGTAACATTTTTGAGAGGATTTTTCTTTTTTTACGATTTTCTTGAAAACGGCTCCAACTGTTTTCTTTGAACATGATATATCAACTACACAAATGAGAACTAAAACTTTTATTTATGACATTGCTTTGCGAAAATATATTTAAGGAGAGGTGAGGTTGTGCTTTCTGCAAAAATGGTATTTTAATTTTCTATACAATTCTATCAACTATATAATATTAACGAGAATAAAATATACCAAAACCGAGTTTGAAGAAAATCAGATGACTGGAAGCGCGACTTTACTGATCAGTTTTTGTTTTTTCAGTTTTCTGCGATTGTATCTCTAAAAACACCGATGGGTTTCATAATTATTTCCGTATAACTTCTTCCGAGAAATTCCTTTAAGGGGGTTTTGGAGGAGGCGGAGGCTATGCATTCCTTAAAAAAGGAGTTTAGATTTTCCTTATATATTTAAGATTCTCCCATTCATTTAAATTGAAGACAACTTAACATCTAAACAGTAAAAATTATATATCGAAGAGAATGAGTTAGTTCCTAGATATATAAATATTAACTACTAGATATATAAATAACAGTGAGAGAAAGTTGTGTGAGAATCTCTAGATAGGTGAGAAATCAGTGTTATATCAATTCGCTTATCTATAATAATGCAGTTTTCCTGGATAATATCCTTAATAACCTATATAAGGATAAAAGGCAGTGAATTTGACAAATAACACTTTGAAACCCAAACTATGAAAAAACACAAAAGGGATTAAAAAATGTTTTCCTCCATTTTCTACAGTTTCCAGTTTAGTGTAAAATCTTGCAGGTCACTGCGATAAATTTTGCAAAAAATGTTTTTGAAAACAAAACCAGATATGGGTTCCATGGGTTCCGGATATAATGAGAACCAATAACTGCTTCTTTTTTTTTATTAACACACCAAAGAAAAATTTAGATTTGTTCTTTTAATTCATTTTAAATTTGATGTTAAGTTCTGTTTAAACGTAAAATTAACGGAAAAGATGTTAGAAACCAGAAAAGATTTATAAAAAAATTCAACCCGAACTGTATTTGTTGTTTCAATGTTAAATATTTTAAATGTTGAAGAATATCTAATAATGTTTTCAATATTCAAGGAATAAATAATTGAAATACAGGCGCTCGGGGCATCGATAATCCTCTTGCTACGCCACTGCCTCTCTTACGGTTCCATCAGAGAATTAGATCGGTGAATGCCACCTTCTCTATTCTATCTGACTAAACCATTATGATCTTCAAAAACGTGGAAATTTGCAGCATAAGAAGCCCAACTATTTTTTTTTAATATAAGGCGCGTCGACATCTATGGTCATTGGCGCCCGGAGCCTTCTCAGTGCACTGCCTTCCTCCGGACAGTCTTCTCTCGTTAGAGACAACACTGTCCACCACCGGGCAGTGAGCTGTAGAGGCTCCTAGGAAGAAAAAAATCTTAGGATAGCAGAGCTTTACTCGAACCCGGGTCCTCCGTATAGGGGTCCAGTACGCTAACCACTTAGCTATTCCCTTCCCTAAGCCCAACTATTATATTTAATGTGGCTGGAACCTTTTCTATCACTACCACAAAGAGTTTCTTTAAGATGTCACTATTATAGATCATTTTAATTTTACTGCCTGAAATTCTTAAAAATTGAATAATATTCATGTTTATTTTTAAACGATTTAATTTTTGTTAAATAAGTAATTCCTGAATTTCATTTTCACAAAAAGTTTCCATGAGTAAGTATAATCGATTTCTGTTTCAGGTTCACAACCTGGATTCAAATCAAAGGCTGTTTATGGATCACCTTCGGGGATGCGAAAACCTGTAAACCGAGAGAGAGATAGCGCAGAGTACAAGGAAACTGTAGGCTTAATGTCTGTGTAACTAAAATATTTTGTAAGAGATTTGTTTCCGTGTAGCACGAATCATTTTGTGTTCAGATTGGTTTTCGGAGGTTCGCTAAATCGTTAAACTGTCGATAAGTTTATTGATTAGCACATTCATTGTCAAAGCACATACTCTTTGAGTATCTTGCTTTAATGTTGCACCCTGACAAGTTGCAAACATCTAAAATCCATTGGGTGACCACAAAATGATAGAACTATCATGGAAAAAATTAAGTTTTCCAGCACTTAGGAGCTGGAATTTAACTAAATTAAATTATTTCATTAGTTTTGTATGTTAACAATGTCTATTTCTATTAAAATAAAATGTATGTTTTTTTTTGTTTTTTTTACCTAACTTGCTTTTCTTGATTTAAAGTCATTTTCTTCCTTTGAAAGAACTTTATATAAAATCAACAAAGCTTTTCTTTAAAAATACATTTTTAATATTCATGCATATAATAAATTCATTTTATTATTGGATCAAATATTGTATATTTGATTATTGCAATAGTTTTAAACAAATCAAATTTATTATTGTTAGTAACCATCATGATTAGATACATTGCGAACCACTGTTCTGTAGAGACACCTACCGGTTGATTTTGTTAACTAAACATCTGTAATAGATTGTTTTTTCTTTTTTTTTTTTTGCCTTTACTTTTCTACAGTCAGTGCTCAGTTTTAATTGTATGCTTGCCATGTATAAATCGTTTAACTGTCCATATTATCATTAAAATAAGAGCATTTATAATTTCTGGTGAATTCATACAATATCTGGGAAAAAATGATCTGCTTAAAAGAGCGGATAGATATTCATATAGTTCATTAAATACTTTGTCCCTGGGATTAGAAAATAGTGGGCATATCATTACAATGTGTCGGAATTCCTCCTCAACTCTGCAAGCTGCACAAAGTGGGGTGGTTCCTTGTCCAATCTTAAGCAGTTAAGCTACACACACAGCATGGTTGGACCTCATCCTGCTTACTATAGTACCATATATTTTTTAGCAACTATTCCCTTAAACCATGGAACTCTGTCAACTCTCTTCACGTTATCTTATAAAACTTAGCCTAGAGCAATAAGCTTTCTATTGTGATTGCTACTTGGCTATTTATGGTTCCGTTCATATCGGATGGGGGTAACATACAATCTAAATATTCCCCTGATCAAGAATTCGCTGATTCATTATAAATTTTGCTTCTTGATGAACTTAATATAAGCAAAATATTGGACATTGGTTGTACTTTAATCAATTTTAGTTCTTTCCTAGCAACTATTTGGTATTGTAAAGCGTCAGAATCTTAGTGAAAGTGAATTCAACGTTAAAAGTTAAAACACTGTTGTAAATTATTCATAAATTTATTCAATAAATACACGATTATTGCAGTTATGTTCTCGTATGTAAAATGTAAATAACATTGCTAACTTTGATAATTACGCAATTAGATATGCAATCAAAAAAAAAATTTGGGTGAACACACACACTACTTACTCTAAATGCAGTTTACATATATTTAAGTGACAGATATTGTACAAACTTATAATTCTTACTAAATGTTTGTTTGTCTTCTATTTTATATCAATTGGAGAATCTAAACTTAATAAAATGACATTTTTGAGGAAATCATACACTCCCCCCCCCACAAAACTTCTTTAAATAAATTTCTTGGAAAAAAGTTCCTAGTGAAAGTGATAGGCCCTGTATTCATAGTTGATGTAATAAATATAATAAAATCTGTCGGTGTTTTTATGGATAAAATCTTAGGGAAGTGAAATAACTTCATTAAAAAGGAACTTCTGGTGAACCGATTTTCTTACAACTCAGAATTTTGACAACATATTCAATTCTAATTAATACTATTTAGATGATAGATTGTATAATAGCACTTTAGAGGAAAACATAATTCCAAAAATTATCTTAAAATGAATTTTTCCGGAGAAATATATAAAATACAAATTGTAACTTTTGTATATGTAGTCAATATACTAAGTTTAAAGAAAATAGTTTGGAAAAAAACAATCAGAATGTCAAGTATGAACTTTTCGCGAGTTTTCGTTTCGAGCTTTGCTGTTAATATACATATACACAGACCATTTTCTGAAATCCACTTTTTCGAACTAGGGTACCAAAAAACGTGAATTTTTGGTGAAAACTCGATATTGAAAATTTAACACGATTGCAATACTTTTTCTAACAGCAGGAAGAGAAAGTAAAAATCAGTGAAGTTCTTGCGGTTAATGGACTTTGTGAAAATATATACGTACATAAACGAAATATCAAATTTGAGTCTGTGTGAGCCTTTAGGAATATTTTGGTCACACCAATTTTTGAGATATTAGGTTACAACAGATTTAATTGCCCTCAATATTGCATAATAGATGGAGGCTACGACATTACAGTTTTAGATAGAAGTAAGCTTGCCTTAGTTCTCAAGAACTAAAATCAGTTTTCTCGCACAGTGAACTTTCAAACAAAAATGAAAAAAATTGCGAAAAACTGTAATTTTGTGTTTGGGTAGTTCCATACATCGACTACCTTTATAGGATCTAGGTGTACTGTGTGACTACAAATGTTCATGCTGCCGTTAGTATAGGGCAGCCTCAGGGACCTTAAGCCGGCCTGCAAAATAGACATTACTTTACTTATTAATAAATAAAATACGGAATATCAAGTCGAACAGATTGGTAGAATACAAAATTGATCGTGACTTCTACAATCCTTGATATTACACAATTAATGAAGACTGGAGAACCATGAGATGAAGTAGGCTAATATAGAAAAAAATCTCTGTTTTGTTTATCAGCACTACGAACTTAAATCAGCCTGATTACTGACGTAACATAACCTCATACGTAACATAATCTCCGTTAACCCATGATTCCAGTTTCCGCACCTAATAACATTTTCTTACTAGTGAGCGGAAGTATTACGATTTTGGCAAACTTTCGTAATTGAGTATTCACCGGAAATACACGTTCCGATGTCTCTTGAGTTCAATAAAGATGTTTTTAGCGAATGGTGTGTATGTGTGTGAGAACAAAATATCACCAAAAACGAAAAAATCGTAGGAAGCTCAAAGTCGGTATTGCGATAATTTTTTTCTTTCAGTTTTCGTGATTTCTTCTGGAAAACGACTCCAACGATTTCCTTTAAACTTTGTATCCTATCTGCATGTATACATACCTATAACAATATACATCTTGCCATGAATATATAAATGATTGTTTCAAGTGAGGAATTTCATTTGAGGAAAGTTCGGGTCGAAAATAACCTTAAGGTATTCATGGGAGAGGTAAGATTGATATGAGAGGTCCCTGACCGCTAGAATTTAAAAATATATATACTGCTTGACCACGGAAATACAACTAATAAAGCGGTCGTTGTCATTTTCAATATAAAGTATGATTCTTTAAATTTGAAATCGATGACTTTTCGCTTTTATATTCTTAAAAGAAGATCGATATCAAACAGTAAATTTTTTTAACAAAAACATATACCGAAAACGAACAATTGATTACACTCTCACCTGTGTGGAACATATGATGAGATCTGCGGCCAGTGCCTTTAGGATTGTATATATAAATATATTTGTTAGTTAATATTTTTGTTTATTTACTTTCTCCATATAGTATATGGCCCTGCTAAAGGAGAAAGTGTTGTAAATTAAATGAAATAATCTTTAAATTATTTAACTGCCGGCTAATATCACAGAACTTTTTTTCTTGTTTACTGATTCATTAATATCAATCAAGTTTTAATTAACATAATATCTTCAATAGATGTACCTCTGTTACCTCCACCGCTAGTGGGTAATACTTTACTTCCTTTTAATTAACATCGACATTTTTTCCGATTTTCTTTTCCCGATTATGCGCATTTATACGAATTGAATTCTGCGATCTTATCAAATTTTTGAAATTGAATCTCCGTTAACCCATGATTCCAGTTTCTGAATACGAAAATTAGAGACAAAAATAACTCAAAAATTAAACATCTTAGGAAGTTCAAACTAATTCCATTTTAGGCACCTCTCCATAGGATAGTGTGTCTTGGGTGATACGCTGATGGCTACTGCAAGGGATACAGGCTAGCCAAGAAAGACAATCGTCGAAGGCCATATTTGAGAAAATCGCAAAAAAATGAAAAAATAGAAATGAAAAATCACTTCTGATGGTAGAATTTAGGCCAAAAACTTTGTCAAATCCGATGGTGGTAGTAATCGGAATATCAGAAAGTTTGGGCTTCCTGCCATAGTAGATGAGGTGTTTGAAGAAGATAAAGGCATTTTTTGCCCAAGGCGGGGATGAACAGTACCGCACTTTGCGCTTTGAACCGAAGTGTGAAGGCAAAAAGGCTTCGTGGAAAAATAAGGAAAATTTGGGAAGAGGAAGTAATGGGGTAACCTAGACTGGGAAAGAAGAAGAAAGCTAGTTCGGAATAGAGAAGAATGGATAAAGCTCTATATAGTGACCTCACACTGCTAAGCGATCTGAGAGATATCGATTAAGAAGAAGAAGTGTTCTAGGGGAGCGGTGACGTAAGCATCCCTATAAAGGGCCTGGTCAATGAATGTACGGTTCTAACATTTACGTAACACCAAGGAGAATTAAATTTATTATAAAAGTGCATGATTGAAGAAAAATCAGTAAACCGGAAGAACAATTTCGAGGATTTTTTGCAATTTTCTAAACACGGTTACAATGATATCTATAAACTTGGTATACTAACTACGCTAATAAATCTATCACCTTTATTTGTACATTTTTTTTAAAAACTCCACTGCTGTAAGAGGAAGTATTGCGATCGTGTTAAATTTTCGATATCGAGTTTTCACCGGATATACCGTTTTGAGGTCCTCTGAGCGCGAAATCTGGCTTTTAAATAATGTTTAAGTGTGTGTGTGAGATCAGCACAATCAAAAACGGAAAATAGCAAAAAGTTCTATCTTAGTGCTAACTTGGGGCCCGACAATAAGTTGATCAAAATCGGCCATGTTCATTTTAAGGAGTTTTGGGTGAGGGGTAAGGTTAAGCTTTCCTAAAAAAAAAATGGATTTATTATCAATATAAACAATGTTTGGCCGTTGTTATTCAAACAAGCAAAATATTACTTGGCTGGAGCGTAAGAAAAAACTTTTTATCTTTAAAAGTTTATTCGATGTTTCGGACACCTTTGGTGTCCTTTCTCAGGAACTGTTAAGGAAGAATAGAGAGTTGAATGTTGAATGCGAAACCAAGGTGTCCGAAACGTCGCATAAACTTTTAAAGATAAAGTTTTTTCTTTGGCCCCGGCCAACTAGTACTATTTTGCTTGTTTGATTAACAACGGCCAAACATAACTATTGTTTATGTTAAAACCAGTATCTTTTAGAAAATTAAGACATTTTTGAAGAAAATATGTTAAGTAGAATAATTGTTAAAAATCTGTAGTATGAATTTTTCTCGCAATACTGGCTTTTTTCTTAAACAAGTACAAAATAATAGTATTTTTAAAATGTCAGTTTATCACTATTAGTAGATACATTAATATGCATTGAGAAAGAAATAAAACAAGACACACAGGTGTTCAGTTTAACCGTGATCTTTGACCGCAACAATCTACCCGCAATAAAATAAATATATGGCGGTAGTCTCTCACACAGTTTAGCGCCGTCACATGTGTAGTCGTCAGGTAGCAAGGTAAAAAAAATACTCTTCGCTGGCACAGCTGACCCATTCAGTGAGTAGTTGTTCACACAGACATACGTACATACACACGGGAAACGTACATTGAATGGTTATATTTTTATTTAAAAAAAAAGGTAAAGAGAAACAAGTGGCAACACGCTGTAAACACACACACCCGGGACTCTGTGGCCATGTGTATTATTTTGTTGCGGTATCCCCACTACTTTCAGTAACAAGTAGTAACTAGATAGTGGTGGGGGGTGACAAACTAGTGTATACTTTTCAAGTCAGCTGTATTGTTAGACTTGTCTCTCAGTAGTCCGGTAACAGTTGGTTCGCGTTTTCTGTTAAGCCGGTGTTTTGTTTTCAACAAGTTAACGTAATATTTTGTTTATTAATCTTATTTCGTGTTGACTTAGGTTTTTACTTTAATTTTATATTTGGTTTTCGCCAACATCACTATAATTCAAATACATGTGCGCTAGTTTACCACCAAATAATAATATGGTTGTCAGACCCGTTCAAGGGAAATCTTGTCGGGTTGTATCAGCGGCAGCCAAGACGAAACAGAAAATTGAACCGGATAAATTTCGTATTGCAGGTAACATTTTTGTTTTTTTGGTACAAAATTTACGAATTTCATAGGCAACAAATTCAAAGAATTTAAAGTTTTGATGTAAACAATAGTTATGTTTGGCCGTTGTTAATCAAACTAAACTTTTGTTTTCCTTTATAATTTCTGGCCAGTTAAACTTATAAAAAAATTGTGACAGTAAATTTTCTTAATTGAACCCAAATTGTTGAGTATTTTTTTTTATTATTATACTTTAATGTTTTAAATGAAAACACATTAAGCATCAGGAACAACTATTAAAGTTGTTTACTATTGCATTTTTTTTTATAATAACTGCAGTGTAGGCAAATGTCAGCATTGTTTACCATAGCAACCATTTTGCCGTTGTTGCGTTTATTTTAATAACCAATAAAAGAGCATTCTGTTTAATTAATTGGCTGGCATTGTTGAATATTATTTGTAATTTAAAGATCACAAATAATTGAAAATAAATTTATTGTTTTCAATAGTTTTATAATAAGACAACAAATTATTAATTTTCTCAAAAGCAGTTTGAAACATTTAACCTTGTTTTAAATGATTTTCTGTTTTTATTGCTCTTTTGAATAATCATCGATTGTTAAACAGTTCATTGGTACACAAATTGTTTGTAAACAGCAAATTAACATTATTCAAATATGGACAGCGATGTTAAAATTGTTTTTGTTTCTTTAATTTCCAACTCAGGTTTCATTGTATTATTCCAAAAAAATAATCTTTAGATGTTCAAATTATATTATTAATTCTATTATATTATTAACTCTCTTTTAGTGCTATAATAGGAAGCGTTGTGATCAAGATTTAAAAATGTATTTTTTATCGGAAATAATATTTTGTTCGAGATCTTGTGAGTAACGAAAGTGAAAAGGTGTTATCACCGAATTTGGGAAATATGATTTTAGCGAAAGTGATAGTGTGTTGAATAAATTGCAAGAAGCTCTATACATCTAGGGAGAGAGAGAGAGATAAGATTGAGAGAGAATTATATATAATAATTAAAAAAATGATCATAGGTTGGTATGAAACACACAACTTCCTGTTGCTGCAGTTTACACAATTTAAGTGACACATTCTCTTCAAATTTACTAAACTTCTTTAAATGAACTTCTCGGAAAAAATTTCCTAACAAAAAGTGATGTCTGTGTATTTATAATTAGTATAACAAATTTAATGAAATCCGTCGTTGTTTTTGTTGATAAACTCGTAGAAATCTGAAATAATTTCAGTAAAAATGCATTTCCAGTCAACCGTTTTTCTTCAAATTCCGAATTCTTACAACATATTTAATTCTAATTATTATTATTATTATTATTTAAATTGTACAATAAATATATAATAAATTGAAATAACACTTCAGAGGAAAACATAAACCCACCTTTCCTCCAAAAGTCCCTTAAATGAATTTACCCATAGAAATGATTCAAATAAAACTTGTAGCCCCTTGTATGGGTAATAATTAAACTTAGTTTAAAGAAAATCGTTGGAGCCGTTTTTGAGAAAAATGGAAAAAAAATCTGGAAAATCAATTTAGTAAAGTTGTTCTTCCGGTCGAGGAATTTTAACGGGTAAGTTCCTGTCAGATCACCATGGTGGCACACCGAACGATGGCTCCTAAATTTTAAACTTTCTGCAATTATTCATTTTTGAGCTATGCTGTTCACATTAATACACAGATCACTTTCTAAAAACCATTTTTTGGACTCAGGGAACTTTAAAACGTGTATATGCGGTAAAAAATCAATATCGAAAATTGACACGATCGTAAAACTTTCTCTAACACCAGGTAGGCAAAGTAATAAGAAAATAATGAGATGTTTGAACTCCAACGGTGCTTACCATTGGTGCCTTTCTTCGGGAGCTCTTTAGGGTAGGATAGGAGTGTACGCTGAGGACGGTGAGATTGAAAATTGGTACCCGAAACGTAGAGCAACAAAGAATTCATTTTCTTTAAAAACTCCTCTGGCCATTGCTCCGTACAAACATCTCATTTATAATTTTTAGGCCTGACAATTTGAATACCATTTTAATAAGAAAATACGTTGAATGGAAATAAAATAAATTAATAATGTCGTCTGAGCAGATAAGAATAATTTTTTTTAACAATGTAGAACAGTAATAAATGTTTCTAAAGTAGCAACAACATAAACTCTAAACTACAAATTGGAAAGTTGTTAGCAGTTCGAATCGAAGATTCAAACATCCGGAAGGTGGATTAAACAGATGCGGGAAAGATGAGATTCAATATAAAAGCGATCAGACGCGAAATGATACCAAATAAATTAAAAAATAGGTGATAAAGTGTAAAAATTGCAACTGAAGGTGAATAGCAGATGTGTGTGGAGGAATTCAGTAGAAAAGTAAAAGAAAATAAGGAAGAACAACAGCCATTGTAGACTACCGAACTGCAAGCAGAAACGATGATAAATACTAAATAATTAACCGTCTGTAATTACTGGCACAGATTTTAATAGAACCGGGACAAAACAGTTAACATGCACACATACCCTAAAGAATTGCCTTCAGTGAAAGTAATGTTAGTTTTTCTCAGCAGAATTTTTAAATATAAATGTCGATATGCAAAAGCCTGATGTAAAAGTTTCTGTATTTCTTATAAATCCTTTTGCAGAACAATTTGTTATCAACACTCTTTCCACTTGTTTAAATAATTGGAATAGTTTCATGTAATATATGGCCTAATTGCTTCCCCCTTGAGGCTTCAGTTCAAATCGTTTAACGCAGATATATATATTTCACGCTTTTTTTTTTTTTAATCGTCCAAAAGCCGATCGTGAAGGGGCCGTGCTTTAGAGCAATCGTTCTGAACTCTTGTTGTATTCGTGACGCCCTAAATAAACTTAAAATTTTTCGCGGCCCGCTGGTTATACGATTAGATATAGTTACTGATTTTTCAAGTTATAGGATTGGATATAATTACTGATTTTTCAAGTTATTTAGTCAAGTTATTACATAAAACACTCCAAATATAGTAAAATATCTATTTTCAATCACTTTTAAGAAAGTAATTGATTTATAAGAAATAAAAACTAGGTAACTCTATTTAGTTCAAATTGTTTTATAATGAGTTAGTTGTTGCCGCATTGTCTAGAATAATTTGTCCATTCCTGGGGTTCAGTTGTGTTACTCAACGCAATTAATATGCAGATATCAATTCGAAATAGGTTTCGCTGATTCGTTTTAATTTTTACAACTGCAGAAAACCTCTTTTCGCAAAGATACAAAAGTTTTAATGGCAATATTGTACAGATGCAGCTGCACTTCTAGTCTGGGTACCAGGTCAGATAGCAATTTTTGGGTATGAGGAGGTGGATAGGTTTGCCAAATTAGGCGCCTCTCTCCCTTTCATGGTCCCGAGCCTGCTATTGGTGTATCTAAGTAATTTCACAGTAAAATAGAGTGAATGTTTCGCCTCAGGTTTTTTAAGGGGAGGTGGATCAAATAAATGTTAATAATAGTTCGGATCTTGTTAATATTCTCATTCCAAACGAGGAAATCTTTAAAAAAACAAAAAAGGGTAAAATTCCCTTTGAATAATTTTCCTTTCAAAAGAATTATTTTCCCAACAACTATGATGTAATGGTGAACTGTCTAGAAACACTGTAGAGTAAGTGGAAAACTCCCTCTGATTGTGTTGTTTATTGAGGAGATCTTGGGTCAGATTGTGTAAGGGGCTAGAAACAGTATGCAAGGCAGCTCCTCTCTTCGCCAGCCAGCAGCTGGCATTTCTGTCCCCTCCAGTATTGTACCATCACAACCCCTCTATAACTCGGCTCCCCAACCGATGAATGGTAAAGTCAGAAGAAAATAAGTTAAAACCAGTTGCAAAAATAGACTTAAGATATGTGACATCTTTTACGTAGTAAATTAAGTTTTTAGACCTAAATAGCACGAAGAATTTTTTCTCGTTTTTATTGAGAAATGGAAAAATTAAGAATTTTTTCTCGTTTTTATGAGAAATGGAAAAATAAATAAAGAGAATCCTCTCCAGGGAAATTTGCTGGAATAGTAGATTCCAGGGTAGAAAGTAATCTTAGAAATGTGTAATAACATTTTTCCATTGTTTATTTCAAATATTAATCAATTCTTAATTCATAAATATTAATTAATTCTTCAATTATTAATTTATTTCAAATATTGATAATGATTAAAGTGTGGAGCGCATGTCCGGCTTTCAATAGGTTCTCGAATTAGTCGAGAACTGTCATGGCTTCATTGTGACCTATACTTAAGTATTTGAAGTTTCAGAACATATACTCCCCCCCTCTCACTCTATATATATATCTCCATACGCATATACATGCTCTTTCCTGCCAATTGTACCTTACGGCCAAAGAAACACAACTCTAATGGTGGAGGCCAGTTCAAGCAAGATCTGTAATCAATGAGGAGTAAAATTTATAATAAAATAGTACTTTCTTCTTATTCAATCAAAAAACCGTTATAATATCATTTTGAAATTTCTTATAAGAATCATGTTTTCATTTATAACTTGTAAAATATCGCTCACAGAAAAAACCGTTCAAGTAAATTTTTCTTACAAAAAATAGGGGAATCTATTTCTTAAATAAAAACCACACCTCCCCATTTGAAAAAATGAAGTTGGTGCCTGTATCTCGCTTCTGGAAGCATCAAAACAAATTTGCAAATTAAATTTGGATTTCTAACGAAACACTACGGGGGCACGTATTTTTTAGTTTTTTCTAGCTATCTTAGTTTCCGAGAAAAAGTCGTTATACCTTGGGACCCTGTACTAACGTCTGGTTCACTAGGGAGTTTTGATTGCTAGCGAGACTGTATTTTACACCGGAGAATAATGTTATTTTAACATAATGTAATTGATTGCTGCAATATATCAGTTTAACGGTACTTAAATAATGGTGATTAATATTGAAGGATAAATGATGAGAGCGTAACAATTTCCAAATTTAATATACGTTAAAATGTTATTATATTTATTTTCTTATCATGTGTGAATACCTTCCCTTTCTCATAACTAAGAGAAAATTGTGATAGTGTGAACTTTTCGGAATTGAGTTTTCACCGGAAATACAAGTTTTGAGGTCCCCTAAGTCCGAAAAAGTGATATTTGGAAAATGGTGTGTGTATGTGAACAGCATAGCACAAAAACGAAAAATCGCAGAAGATTCAAATTTGACATTCCGTCCGCCAGTAAGTTATCTCAAATTTCCTCTTCCCGGAAGTACCACTTACTGAATGGATTTTTCACCTTTTTGTGGTTTTCTGGAAAATAGCTCCAACGATTTTCTTCAAACATGTTATAACAACTATACATATTAAAAGCTATAACTTTTTTATTTGAAAATTTCTCTGGGAAAATTCATTTAAGGCGGCTTTTAGGGTGGAGGGGTTTATTTTTCTCCAAAGTGCTAATTTAGTTTATTACACCATTCATTCATTCAAATAATATTAATTAGAATTTAATATGTAGCCAAAATTCTGTTTGAAAAAAAATCGTATGACCGGCAATGTGTATTCACTGAACAGTTTTTCCTTTTTCTGCGATTTACTCCATACCAATGGATTTCATTACATTTGTTGAATACTAATTATGAATACAGGCAGTTATACCAACTATAATCACTTTTATTTGAAACTTTTTCCGAGAAAGTTCATTTTAAGAAGTTTTTGGTGAAGTGGGGTGAGGTTAAGCTTACCTCAAAAAAGGGGTTTTATTATCAATGTAAACAATAGTTATGTTTGGCCGTTGTTAATCGAACAAGCAAAATATTAGTTGGCTAGGGAGTAAGAAAAAACTTTCATCTTTAAAAGTTTATTCGACGTTTCGGACACCTTTCCTGAGATTGTGTCCTTCCTCAGGAACTATAATCAAAACAAAAAGAATAACAGAAAATTACATAATGTAGTGAGAAAAAAACATTGAAGCATTACAGTATTTCTGAGATGTTATCAATATAAGAGAAAGTCGTGTGATTGTTTCACAACAGATGTTTTTGTTGAACTTCAGATGTCTCCTACGGATAATTCAGTCAACATGCTTAGAAAATCCTACATATTTAGTGGGCGTATTGTTCGAATAGTCTGGAACCAGGAACGCTGAAGAAATAGCCGAAGTAATCTCCTCTCCTTCAAAAAGAGAACAAAGGGCTAGATTTTATTTCAGTATTTATATTAGCTAAAAGCAAAATTTCTATAAAATTAAAGAGAAAAAATATCCGACAATCATGGGTATCCTTGCTTAGTGATCATATAATACAAAGTTGGAAATAAAAACTAAATTTTTACAATCACTAGCCGGGACGCGAACTTATAATAATATAGTTAGATTAAAGAGATATTCATATTCTCAGATCTAGATATAGCTAGCAGGTAATTACGGTACTTCTCTTAACATTATACATACAGAGTGCGCCACACTGAGACCAGCTGCTTATAACAGTATGGAGCCACAGCCCACTTGATCCGTTGAAATTTATACCACTTCTACAGTAATAATGCGCGTATTAATTCTTTTTCTTTTCTTTGCTAATAATTAGACCGTGCTTTTATTACTTATTATTATTATTATTATTATAATATTACTATAAAAGTCGATTGTACCGTTTTAATTTTTCTAATTAATTTCTCTTACTGTTTTAAAAAAAGAAGAAGAACAAGAAATATTTCGATAATAAGTGGCAATCGACTTAGTGTTTTCGTTGAAAATACGTTTGCAGGTCCTCTAAATATGGTGAAAATATTTTTTTAGCAAATGGTCTGTACGTTTTGTGTGAGTGTGTGTGTGTGTGTGAGAGAGAGAACAAAATATATCACAGGTAGCTCAAACTTGATATTCCCTGTTGAGGTTACTATCATCGCATTCGGCACGAAGTTTTTTTTGTCAAAATCCGTTAAGCATAAATATGACAAAGGATATGGGGGGAGTGATACTTTTAATCTAGTTCTGGAAAAGTTTGACGTTTGAGTTGAAGAAAACTAAGTGTAACTATAAATGGCATCTAAATAATACTGCTAAAATTTCGAATTCGAAGAAAGCCTTTTGCCCGAAATGTGAATTTTCTAAACTTTTTTTTTCTATTTTTGAAACTTTTTTCCGGGAAACTTGATTTTGTTAAAGAGTTTTAGGGGAGAACCGGGCCCCATCACACGATCCTCTAACTGCCATTTCATTATACTGTAAATGCTCCACCTGTATATTATTAAAGTAGCATTAAATTTTGAGCGAACATTAGCATTTTGAAGAAAATTTGCTATTCAGAACTAGGAGACAATTTTCTCTGACTCGAATAATATGATCCAACTTCTGAGATTTCGTGATAATATTGCGCCTAGGATAATGAAAATAGTAAACAATACGGTCCTATCTTATCTATATACATAAAAATGGTTATTTTATTTTATCTAGGTAAAAGGTTGGCCAATATAATAGTAGGTGTTTTGAGGTAGTATAAGGCGAATGCGAATGCCGAAATCAAAACGATCGCGGATAACGTTTTCTCTAATTAGTAATAAACAATTCTTTTTATCACGTTTTTTCCCCATCCAAGATTTTATTGTAAAATTTCACGTCATTTTTTTGCTACTTTTAACATAAACAGTCCTCACGAAATGGAAAGTATTTTCCCCATGAAAACGTAAAAGCTAAAGTAATTTTGCCAATTTAGTTTTTTCTTTTAAACCAATCAAAATTAAGGATTAATATATAAACAAACACTTCCTGTAGAACAACCTTTTACTCACCCAAATCACGGTAAATAACTTTAAAAATACTGAATTAACATTTAGTCCTTTTTTTTTTTTTATTATTTGCTATTTCCGGTTATAACTAAATAGAAAAGAAGCCGTCATCACATGCTTATTCGTCAAAACCGTTGTTGTCGAAAGAAAAGAGTTGGCATTACTGTTACCATGTTAAGTTGGCTATACTGTCTAATAAGAATTGTTAGTTTTTTTTTATTTTATCTTGTTAGGACATGATAATGTTTGTTAACTTTAAAGGACGATTAATTATAGAAGTGGTTTTCTTTTTATTTCCTTTCTCTAACTGCCCTCCTATTAGGTTGTTTTATTAGTATTTTATAGCACAATTTAATATATTATATGAGTTACAAGTAGTATTTTTTATTGTTTTTCGGATCTTTATTTTAAGATCGAAACTTTTCTTTATTGACATATCATTGTTAGTAACAACACTAATAGGGAGGGGCTAGTGGCGGCCAGGAGAGGGTGGTGGTATGATAAACATTGTTATAAAGCGAATCGAATTAATGAAACTGGTTAGAAGAATGTGGCAGGACCAAGTTTTTCTTCAAAAGACTAGATTATACATTTTTAACATTTCCCTTCTTTGTAATTCCTTTTTCTTTTGTTTTTATTTTAGGTCACTAGGACAATGTTTTCTGGCATATTTTCTTGTCACTCCCTGTTTTGGAGGGATATTTTTAACATCTTTATTGTTTGCCGCCTGTAGTAGATATTTTTTATTATTTTTATTGAATATTCGGCGTGAATAAAAGGAAAATATATATTATAATATATACATCCACTCTTTCAAAACAATTCTCTCTCTCTCTCGTATAGTTTCATTGTGAAGCCCTTCCCCCTCCCGCTATACGCTCTAAACAAAAGTAAATAATATTCATTCAGAAATATGCCAAACATTTTATTGATCTCAGGCTTTCTACTTTCAATATATAATATGTATTATTTACGCTACAAAAATTTGATAAAAAGAAAAATTTCTTTTGATCTTCTCTTTGTTTACTTCTTCGTCCGCATATTTATTTGTAAACCACTCTCCTGTTTTTATAAGGATGTTGCTCTTTCTTTGTAAACCACTCTGCTGTTTTTATAAGGATGTTGCTCTTTCTTTGGTTTGCTATTTAAAAAGAAAAAATCTGGTGTGAAACGCACACCAATTAATACAATTTAATTAAAAAATTAAAATTGCAGCATTTACAATCTTCAGGTGGGCTGGGCCATCATAAAAAAAGGCGGTAGGAGTTATGATTGTATACCCGAGTGGACTTGCATGGAGCGTCCTCTGTCTAAACCAACAAGCTTGTGAGCATTTTAATATTAAACCAAGCTGACAAGACTCGTATTTTTCAGAAAAAAGGTTTCATATAAAAGCGATACATTTTTATCTGTGCAGTGAGCATTCCAAGTTTAAAGAGACTCGTTTTAGCCCCATTTCGAAAAAATCCAAAAAACTCAAATATTATTAGGTGATTGAACAGAAACTTGTTTCTGAAATGCCATAGGGATAAAAAATGTTTCAAACAAAATTAATTCAAAAAGGATTTTTTGGTTTCTCTACCTGCTATTATATTATATACAGGAAGTACTGTAATCGTGTCAAATTTTCTATATCAAGTTTGCACCAGAAATACACATTTTGAGGTCCCTAGAGTTCAAAAAAGTGGTTTTTAGAAAATGATATCTATGTATATGTATGTATGCATGTATTTGAACAGCATAATAGACCCTCCCCCCCAAAAAATCGCCGAATGTCCAAACATGATATTCCGTTCAGGTAACACGAAGTATTGAGTGGATTTTTCAGTTTTTGGCGGTTTTCTCGAAAACCGCTCCAACGATTTTCTTCAAACTTGGTATATTAACTACTAGGAATGAGTGTGCAGTGGACAATAATTAATTTTAAATAAAAGTGAATGAGCGAGAAAAAGAAATTTAAAAAAATTCAGTGTAAAACACATGTTTTTTGTTCTACGGCAATTGATAGTATTCTAATTATATATGTGTTCTTTCTCTCTCTCGCTCTCTCACTCATACACACATACACACACACACAATTCGCTAAAATATTTGTTGCTACTAAATAGCAAGTCTTCAGAATTTGTTTTTCCCAGTATTTTATCCGTTGCAGCATGCATATTTGTGTATTCCTCACCGGTTTCGAATTTTCATCCATTGTCAGAGTAAAGTTATCAAATTCGTCTTCAACTTAATGTTTCTTCTACATACCTACTACATTTGTTGATTGTATGTGCGGGAGATTATAAGGTGAGGTTACTATGTGTATATGTTTAATGACAAAATGGAATTATTATAAACTATGATTAGACAGTAGAAAATAGTGGATAATAAATAGCGTGTTTTGTACTCTCTTCACGAACTTGAACGCTGACGATGGATGAAAATCCGAAACTGGTGAGGAACATCACAGATATACATGCTGCGACACTTTAGTATACAATTCCTGGAATTCAGTTGGAAATTTCATTCAAAATGGTGATGATTTTTTTTATTTCACCAATAAACAATCTTATATTTTGGAACTGAAAAGACTGAATTACCATTGTTTTAAGGCCCGAAAATCTTGTAATATCTTCATTTTGGACTCCATCGCATTTTGGTGTCCCTCATTATTATTGGCCGCCGTCCTTAATAACCGTTAGCTCTTTGTGATCCATTTGATGTATTTTAGCTCGAATTGAAAGCCAAGTTTATGACCAGATTATTTACAGTTCGATGACCGAATCAGCCATTAACTTCTTCCTTCAATCGTTTTATTGTTCCTTTTTGATTCTTTATATCAGCAAGTAAAAAAGAAAATTGATGTTAAAATATGGTAGGATTTGTTTTAGAAAAAGGTTCTGAAAGAATGCCCACCATACAAACATCTTTGAGTATTTTATTATTCTTGGTTCAGCCTTATTGTTAATTGTTGGAGACCTCGTGGTCTATTACAGTAGTTCTATTCATCTCCCTTTAAAACTTAAAATTACTTTTCTTTAGATTGTCTTTCTTTTACAGTAACAATTAAGTAATGCGATTAAGTTAAATTTTCTAACTGAGGTTTCGTGGGAAACTCATATTTTGAGAATCTCTGAAAACGTAAACTTTTTTTGGCGAATACCAAAATATTTTGAATATGAAATGAGTGCCCTAGAAACGGTTTAGTCAAGGCAAAGACATTAATGAGATAAGTGTTAACTTATTATTTTGGCGCGTGGTTAGTGTTTATCCCCGCTTGGTTTAATTTAATTTATTTTTTAAAGAAAGTAATGTCTTCTATAAACATTGCCTTTTTATTTTCTCTTACTCCTAGAGAGAGGAAGTATTGCGATCGTGTATTGATGGAGGAAGTATTATCGAAATGGAGTTATCACCGGAAATTTCTACAAGTTTTGGGCTCCCCTGAATGAGAAAAAAATACTTTTAGTGGGGAAGTGCGACTTGACTGATTTTTTTTGGTATTTCGTGATTTTCTCGAAAAGGGCTGCAACGATGTTCTTTAAACTTTGTGTACTATCTGCACATAAATAGCTATCACTTTTGTTTGAAACATATTTTTGAAAAAATAATTTTAAAGGGGTAATAAAGGTCTGTCAGTTAGTTTAAATATGGATTTGCACAAACGACATAATGCGCTCCCCATAAAGCCGCCCAGTAGACCAGTAAAATCCCCACCACCATGTTTATGGCCAGCCCAACTAAACTTTGTAACGTTGCAATTTTAAAGAAAATTTCTTGATTAAATTGTAAGAGAAACTCGTATCACACTAGATTTTTTTCGGCTAAGTGGAAGTATTTTGGTTTTGTGAGCGATTTTCTCAAAAATGAATTCCAATGCTTGGTTGTCTTTAACCTTGCTACGACATTATGCACATCCTCTAAACTGCAGTTTCAGTATAATGTAGATTTTCTATCTTTCGTTACGTCAATGGCAGTTAAATATATGTAAATTAAACCCGTGAGACTTGCATTAAGAGAAAAGTAAGTGAATTGTTTCTCACCTGATTATTATAAGTAATTTTAAATATTTATACACAGCTATAATATAATAATTATAATTAATAATTGAATAATAGAGGTTTATTTATAGGAAGGTTAGTTTACTAATTATCCGACAGCTGATTGTATTGTATAGGGAAAGCTTGATCAGTAGGACATTGGCATTGTGTTTGTATCAATTATTGTTTTCTTTTTGTATTATTATTATTATTATTTATATTTAATCTCTTTTGGATTGGTGTTCTCATTTTTATTTATTTAATATGTTAATATGTATTTAGTATGCGCATATTTTAAATACCAAAGATAAATTAGGTGTTGCAAAATGAGTACGTATTGGTCTATCCATTTGTTAGACAATCACGCCGATAGCATTGAAAATAATTGATCCATACATACTGCATTAATTGTGCGGTTTGTTCCATTTCAGTATACCTACTAAAGGCGGCACGTTTAGGGGAAATCTTGTGAGAGATTTCATATATGGAAATAGTGTCAAATTTTCTAAAATTGAGTTTTCACCGAAAAGAGATGTTTTGTAGCTTTTTGATTGGACAAAGTAATGTTTTAAGTGAATGGTGTCTATGTGTGTGTGTGTGTGTGTGTGTGTATTTAAACGAAAAATATAGGAAGCTCAAACATGGTGTTCCGTATAAGTCACCTGTATGGGATCGGACAGGGGAAACAAAAGTTCGGACAAAATTCAATAACCGAAAATGTGACTTCCTGATTCTCTTATTGCTATGAGAGGAAGTATTGCAATCGTGTCAAATTTTCAATGTAGAGTTTTTATCGGAAATACATGTTTTGAGGTCTCCTGAATCTGCGTAAAATGGTTTTTAGAAATTGGTATGTGTTGATATATATATATAGGCATGTCTGTCTGTGTGTCTATGATCAGCATAAATCAAAATCGGAAAATCTCAGAAACTTCAAACTCAAAATCGGTCAACCGGATGTACCACTAGATCGAATAGATTTTTTATTTTTTTTTCGGATTTTCTGGAAAAAATAGCTATAACATTTTTTTTTAAATTGCTACATACCAACTGAACGGCGTGGGAACTGTGGCGTGCTTTCACACGCCCCCTATTCAAATCCCCATCTGGCAAGCCTTGGCCCTTCATGGGTGTTGCGCCATAGGGGGAAAATATACAAACTAAAACTCTTATTGAAACATTTTTCCGGAAAAATGCAGTTAAGGTTGTTTGGGGGTGGGAAGGGGTGGAGTTATGCTTTCCCCAGAAGAGTGTAGATGCTGCCATTGATGTTATAGTGCAGACTAATTAATCAGTGAAAATTATGACTCTGAAGAAAATCAGTCAGTTATCTAATCAATCGCAGCAAGAGAAAGTCACGGCAGTGTTTCTTCAGTTTTTCACAATTATGTTATGGCCTTATCCATTTCCTTTTTGAAATTACACAACTAGTAGTACAGAGGAGAAGTAAATATTTTTAAAAAATAGCGCAGGAAGTATGAATTCACATTATCTGTTTTGTAAAAGGCGTCAAAGATTTACTTAAAACTTGGTCTATACAGGGTATCCCATTTAAACGGGCCACTTTTGAAATAACACTTAAACGAAGGAAGATATCTAAGAAGTGAACATAAGGCGATTGTTGAAGTATTCCGCTCTAGTTTATAATTGTGTTGTTTTTTGATTTTATTGCCGCCTTACACCTTAAATCTTGATTGAAAGTGGCGATCTTCTTTTGACCCCCATTTTTTGCTACTGTTGAAAACTATTAAAAAATGAAGAAAAATGCCGTTAATTTCACTTCAATATTTCAAACCGTTGCCGAGATCATATTAAATTTTCGTCGTGTTTTTCCTATTTTTCTGTTTCATAAACTAAAATTAAAAGCGGATTTTCTTACTAATTTCGAATAAATAAGAGAGTTCAAATGCTGTTAAAACTTGAAAGCTATTTTAAACCATAAGGGACTTAAAAATCAGGTAAAACATTAAAACAAAACAATTTTCCAGTTTATTTACAAAAATCGTTAAAAAAATATTTACTATTTATTCAAAATGACTTTCTCGGCTTGAGCGGCAAAAGCGCAGCCGCTGTCCAACATATGAAGTTGCTAATCGTATCATTTCTGTCGGAATTGCTAAGCATGTTTGGATTAAGTCTTCTCTAAGTGCTTCTAGAGTTGTTGGTTCCTTGGCATAAATTTTTTCTTTGAGATATTCCCAAAGAAAGAAATCAAGAGGGCTTAAATCTGGCGATCTGGAAGGCCAGCTTGCCGGTCCCAGTCTCCCAATCCAGCGGTTACTGAACATCTCATTCACTTATATCCTCGCCACTAAGGCATAGTGCGCGGGTCAACCATCTTGTTGGAACCACATTCTTGTTCTGATATTCAATGGCACTTCCTCCAGCAACGTTGTAACTCTTGGCGAATAAAATTAGCGTATTCTTTCCCATTTAGGGTACCTATCGGAAAGTATGGGCCAGTATTTTGTCTCTACCCAGACAGATGTTCAGTAACCGCTGGATCGGGAGACAGGGACCGTTAAGCTGGCCTTCCAGATCGCTAGATTTGAACCATGGGTGATGGTGGAGGAATTGGTTTTAGGAGGCTTATAGAATAGCCAAACAAACTTTAGGCTTCCGTTTGTCAGCAGTAATGAATTAATTAACAAAGGACAACAATAGATGGAAAAATCCGACTTCTAAGATTTATTATCAATTGGGGCAGCAATAATTACCGAAAGAGAAAGTCGTAAGAATGTTTTGACAACATATTTTTGGCGATTATCCGGAAGTTGAGATTTACAGTAACAGGAAAAGTTGGCCCTCAAAGTGAACGATGAAACAAAATGCAAGAAATAAAACATAAATAAATAATGAAATAAAAAAAGAAATTATACCAAAACATTTCGTGTCAGTTAGTTTTAATTTTGGTTAATGCTATATTTTGTTCCTATTTTTTTTTGTATTATTCCATTTGATTAATGTTTGCTTGCAGGTGCCATCTTTATTTAATATTTGTAACCAACTGGGGAGGTTATTTGTATCGTGTTTTAATAATATTTCCATTGTTATTGTATCATTATTTAGCTTGTTCTTCCTTTTTGTATTTTTACTAGTAGTATATATATATATTAATGTGCAGTTGCTTCCCTCTCCCATTGTAATTATTTATATGTTTCAGTGTCATTGGCATTTCCATTATATTATTTTTATTTCCCCCTTTCTAATAGTTTTAGATTTTTTTTTAATTACTCATTTTGGAGCACGTGAGGATTGTTTCATCTCAGTTCCTGGTCTCTACTATTTTGAACATTGAAAAAAAAAACACCATTAGTAAAGTCGGACTTTTGGTTGATGGGTTTTTCCTGAAACCATCGTACCCGCTGTGGTATTAGCAGAATACCAACTTTGAACTTTCTACAATCTAATAGAGAGAATCTGCCGAAGTTATACACCTGAATGTTTGTAAATCCTAGTTATCTTGTCTCCTTCTCTAGTTTAGAGCATTATTATTATTTGTCTTTGGGAGGGACCAAACCCTACGCTATCAGCCTCACTGGGCCCATATAGCTACCCCAAGAAAAACAACAAACCGGGTCGAGAACAAATATCTTGACCCGGATCTAATCCTTCTAAGTAAGATTCACCGCAGTCCGAATAAATCGGACAATAATCTTAAAGGGAAATAGCCTAAGCTCTTCCACAGACATCCTATTCCGACCAAAGGTCCTAAGCCTAATTTCCTCACAATCCAGGCAATCGTTCATAAGATGGATGGGTGTTTCCTCCTCTGTCTCACAGCAAAATGGATCCGGCATGAGCCCCATTATATAGAGATGTCTCCTTAAACCACAATGTCCAGTAAGAGATCCAACAAGATGCTTGAGAGAGCTCCGTGAAAAACACAGCAACGTCTCACTAATGGCCTTGTCCGGACCCCCGATGAGCATTTTGGACTGCCGAAAACCAACTGAGCTCATCCATAAGGATGAATGCTGTGAAGCTGTCCATGTCTGGAAGCCTGACAGACATGTGCCAGAAGACACACAAACAGTAGGCTCGGGACCAATGAAAGGGAGAGAGGCGCCTAATTTGGCAAACCTATCCACCTCCTCATTCCAAAAATTTCCATGTGACCTGGCACCCAGACCAGAAGCATATCCTTCAGAGGAGAAAGTTCTTCCAGTCTTTCAGAATATTCTAACCAACCTGGAAGTGAAGGCACATGAACTCAACGCCTTCAGAGCAGCTTGGCTGTCCGAGCAGATACCAACACCTTTTAAGTTAGTGTTACGTACCCTCTCATCCAAGATACAAAGAATAGCGTAAACCTCATTCTGGAAGATGTGGTCCATTCACCAAGAGATACTGCCAAATGATCTCCGGTCTCAAAATAGCCGCAGCTCCAGACCTACTATCCAATCTGGAAACGTCGGAAGTAATTAACAGGTATTCCCCAGACTGACCTAATCTAGAGCAATCTTCCCTAGAAGGTAATCTGACACTGTAAGAATGCTCGAAAACAAAAGTCTTCAACATTCTATCAGAAGGATAACCTGTAACAGGAACCTTCAGAAGCATCTCGCGATGAATGGTAGAATGGCCATATCGCTTACCCTGCCAAAAACCTGCCTGTTCAATTCTATAACAGGCTTTCATCGCCACAGTTTTCACCTCTACAAAGAAGGGTGGAATTCCCAATAAAGTCTCCATTGCCTACTTTAGAGCATTATCATAAGAGAATTTTGTTTTGTCCTTGACAGCCAAAATTTTTTTGGCTCGATCGGTTTCGAGCGTTGGTCCAATATTCGGTATTTGTCCAGATCTTCGCCTGGCATAAGTACAAAAATCAGGGCTACACCCCCGCTATTTCTACATACCGGAAGTATATCATCTGAATATTGAGCAGTATCATAATGAGTTGTTAGACGTGATTTATTTAAAACTTGTTTAATTATTCTTGTGTATATTTTGTAAATAGCATCAATCGGTTATTCTGCAGTTTGTTTTAAATCCAATTTCAAAAATAGACCAACTCTTTTAAGTTTTAAATTTATACCAATGCACGTCATTTCTAGCTCCCCCTAGCCCGGAAATTGTGTGTTTTTACAAGAGGAAAATAGAATTCCTAAAACTTTAAATGATCTCATATCTGTTTTATGTTTTTTCTCGTTTTTTTTTGTTTTCAAAAGAATAAAGGAAAAGAGTGAACAAAACAAAACAAAACAAACATAAAAATGTAAATAAGAAATACGCGCGATCATTATAGAGGAAAGAGGTTATTTCGTTCGGTGTTTTTTTTTAAACAAGAAATGCAACAAAGGATTTTGTAAAAATAAGAATAGTGCGTGGCTAAGCATACCAGCTTCTAGTTTCTCATCACATTTTCAAAATTCTAAATTTTCACCGGCAAATTTATGTTTAAAGGTCAACAAAGAACGAAAAAGTGGTATATACATTGATCGTTGTGTGTGTGCTTGGGTGTGTGTGTGTGTGTGTGTGTGTGTGTGTGTGTGTAGGAGGGCTTCAGCGTCACTCAAAGCAGAAACATCTGGTGTGAAAGACATGTACAGGCGACATTATCTTACTCCAACTGATACAATTTAATTAACAGTTCTTTATAATTCCAACGTTTTTCGTTGTTTTTTTTTTTAAACCAACGATTTTTCGTTTTTAAGATATTCTGTTAACATAAACACACAAACAAACTTACTGATCACCAATCGCTAAAATCATTTTTTTCATACTCAGGGGACCTCAAAACGTGTATTTTCGGTGAAAAGTAATTTCGAAAATTTGACAGTATCGCAATACTTGCCCTCTAACTAGGAGTGAGAGGAAGTAAAAATTTCAATTAGTTCAAATTTGATATACAAGTGCAAGGTGTTGGTCAGAATAGTTTCCCGAAAATCGCTCCAACGAGCTGTTTGGATATTAACTAATCAGATAAACTTCTACCATTTTGATTTGGAAAATCCGGGGAAAATTCATTTTAATGGGATCCGGGGAAGTGCTACTTATAAACAAACCTTCTCCTATAAAATCATATGTAATAGTATCCAAAGAGAGTATTCGTAGCAGAGAGGGAGAGACAAAATGACAGGACCACTCTCTCGGAGTGGAGTGGGAGAAATCACATAAATACAGCAAGGGGAGACATAGGAGACAGTTTAAATTTAGGTTTAGGTCACTCGCCAGTCACACTATGTGTGGACCCCTTTTCCATTCTACCATACTCTATCATTTCAAGTGTAAAGTCCAGGCAGTCAGTGTCATTTATTATATTATATAGTTAATTCATCTAAACGAGACTATTTCTCTCCTTCAACAACCCCCATTATATCATGTAACGTTGATTGTAAAATCTTAACCAAGATTGAGAACAATATATACTTAGCAAAAATTACAAGTTTGCCAATTTATTAATTATATAATTGTGTAAATAGCAGAAAGTAAAAGTTGTATGAGTGTTTCACAACTTTTTTTTTTTTTTTAACTTAAACGGAAGCATAATAATAATCGGACATGGAGACAGCTGATTTGCAGAACTACATCATTCATGGTTGACAATATTATCTGTATCTTTGCGATTTACACTATTGCACGTGCGTGCAATGAAGAATTCCATATCATTGAGCATTTTTACTTTCCATACGCCTGTACGTTGAGGAGGAAATACAGTAATCGTGTCAAAATTTCGATATAATAGAATTTTCACCGGAAATACAGATTTGAGGTTCCCTAAGTCCAAAAAGTAGTTTATTAGAAATTGGTCTCATTCGCTCTGTGTGTGAATGTGGTCAGCATTAGTAAAAAATCTGGTGTGAAACACACACAACTTTCTCTTACTCCAGTTTTCAAAATTGTAATTGACAACAAACTTTATAGTTAGTTTACAAAATTTAATAAAATTCGTCGGTGTTTTTATGGAGAAAATCACAAAAATTGAAAAAACTGTTCAGTAAAAACGCACTTCCGGTCTTCTGATTTTCTTCAATCTTGGAATTTCAGCAACACATTTAATTCTAATTAATATTATTTAGATGAGAGAATTCTATAGTAAACTGAAATAGCACTTTAGAGGAAATCCTAACTCTACCCCTCTCCCAAAAGTACCCTTAAATGAATTTTTCCCGAGAAATGTTTCAAATAAAAGTTGTAGATTTTTGTAACACCAATTGATATTGAAGTTTGAAGAAAATCGTCGGAGCCCTTTTTGAGAAAATCGCAAAAAAGTGAAAAAACCAACTAGTAAAGTGGTACTTCCAGTTGAGGAATTTTGATAGATGACCCACTGTCGGATCCCACGGTGATACCTAAACGGAATATCAAGTTTGAACTTTGAACGATTTTTCGTTTACTATGCTGTTCACATATATATACACACACACACACACACACCATCTAAAAACCACTTTTTTGGACTCAGGTTTTGGTTTTGGTCAACCGGATATACCACTTTACAGGATGTTTTTTTTTCGGATTTTTTTTTTAATTTTCTAAAAAACGGCTCCAACGATTTTCTTTAAACTTGGAATATCAACGGCTCATAGAGTGCTACAGCTTTTATTTCAGACATTTTTCCTGGAAAATTAATTTAAAAGGGGTTTTGGAGGGATGTTTTCTTGCAAAGCGTCATTTCAGTTTATTACATCATTCTATTTGATTTTTGAAAGGATTTTCAAAAGCTGATTTGATTCATTGAACTTCTGTCTACATTGTCAGGCTTCCATCACCTATTGGGGATAAGGGTGTACTAATTATTTGGTATAAATTCTGAGTTTAGAGAAAAAGACAAAAGAAAGCCAATCCAAGTGTGAGAATTGTACTAAGAGAAAGTTATGTAGAATGTTTTGATTTAAATAATTTGATGTACCTCTTAGAGTTGGCTGATCGGCCGGGGGTATCATAAGAAAAACACTCAAAAATTTTTTAAGCGTTTTTTATTAATGGCCCGACGTTTCGGGTACACTCATAGACCACAGTCATAATTGAACATGTAGTAATTAATAGAGCATACAAATTTTCCGATTCTAAGATAGCCCCTGAAGAAGACAAACAATGTTTGTCGGAACGTCGGGCCATTAATAAAAAACACTTAAAAAATTTTTTAATGTTTTTCTTATGATACCTCCTGGCCGATCAGCCAACCAAGAGATACATCAGATCATTTCTAACGGCCAAAAATTTCTACAATTTGATTTAAATATTTTTTTTTTTTTTAATGTTTTTATTTTTGTATTCATTGATAATCTATTAAAGAAACTCCAAACTGATCTAACAGTAGTTTGTATGTTTGCGTAAGCGTTGAATGATTTCCTTTTTAGGACACTCACTCCATTCACACATATTCATTAAGGTTACGCACGTACAATCTCCGTTATATACGTATTTTTCCTACTAGTTAGCTCTCTAAATTACTCTTTATTAACCATCCAACACCGTAATCTTATAGTTTTCCTATAAACGTGATTCTTCATTGTTTTGATAAGCCTATCTTTTTTTTTATTATTTATTAATTTTTAATAATAAAGTTATTACACGTAGTTACTCAGAGCTCACAATAAGTAACAACTACAACCTTATCACTGTTTAACTTCCTTTCATAATACAGAAATAAATCGATTATTAATGTACAACATTGCTCTTCCCTCTACCTTTAACTTTTTTAATTAAAAGTGCCTTAATTTCTAACTGTATTTATTATTATCAGTCGGTAAAGGATTTTTTTTTAATGCTTGAAAATCCGGAAGTCATTTATTTTGTTTCTTTTTTAAAATTAATCAGCTGATAATAATTATTATTATTTAAATGCAACATGATACTTTTGAATTGAATCAAAATGATAAATTTATAATAAAAACTAACTGGGGACACTGTCCTGATAGGATTTCTATTTTAATTTTGTTGCTGAATATTTTAAATAAATCTGGGCGCAGAGATTATTTTTCCACTGATACTTATCAACCAAAAATACGCTAAATTCTGAGAAAATGTTTTCCACACTATTGCTCTTTGCCCGGGAGTTTTTTATCCTTTTACTTAATATCACCCCCTTCAAATTGTACGAGTAATATTAATTTAGATTATTTATTGCCCTTTTTATAACATTGACTAATTAGATGCGCTGATAAATTTGTCTGTTTGTCTGTTAATACTTTCTCTTAGTGTTAAAAGAGAAGGTACTGAGTCTGTATTACCGGAATTCATGTTTTGAAGTCCCTGATGTCTGACAAAGTGTTTGTTTTATTTTTAAATTGACCCTCACAGTTTGCTCCTCTCCCTGTCCATTTATCCTAGGTTAGAGGATTAGATTGTTTTAGGGGATTATTGCACCGACTGAAAGATCTATTGTGCACCCCGGAGCCTTCTCCAATGCACAGCCGGCCATCAACCAGTGTTCTATAGCTACAGACAATACTGCACATCCTCGGACAGTGAGTTGTAAAGGCTCCTAGGAAGAGAAAATCTAAGGGCAGCATGCTGGATTCGAACGCGGTACCTCCGCGTTGCTAATCCAGCGCGCTACCACTGAGCTAATCTCTTCCTTCTCCCTTTGCTTACGCCAATTAACAGGGACGGAGACCCCTAGATTGTGTAGTGTGTTTGCCCTTGCCTGTAAAGTGTAGAGTATATGTAGTTTAAATGTATTGTGTACTGTTCTGACGAAGTGCATGGAGTACTGAGTTGTGGCAACCCGTGGGGTTGTAACTGCATGCAACAGATACCCCTTGCGGGCATTTATATCCTATATCATACTTCATAAATTATCTATTATAAATTCGCTTTTGCACAAATCAACTATCTCTGCAAACTCCACCACATTTGGCTATGTTAATGACGACGCTCTCTCTCAACACTGTCTCATAGTTGAATGTCGTTCGCGTTGTTACGCTGTGGGAGGGGCGGGTGTTACCTATAGGGTAGACCAAATGGAACTGTGTTGTTTAAAGCGTTCACGTGCCGCATAGTACCATATCAAAATGGATTAGTCACAATTGGTAAATTTTATTTTTATTTAGCAAATATTGTAGGTATATATATCCTTGAATATTTTTTATTTCAAAAGTGAATCTAATTTTATTTTTTATGGCCTATTTTATTATTACTTTTTTTTTTTTCTAAAGAGAAACTCAACAATGGAATGAAATGAATGTAGCATGGAATTGCGAGTTTTTATGTGTATTTTCTTTGTTGGCGTATTAATGTTGTGTGTGTGTGTGTGTGTGTGTGTGTGTGTGTGCTATAAACAAATGTTATAATGTAATGTTTGTCAATGTTTCTAAAGATTCTTTTATATATCAGCTGTTTTATTTTTTTTTTTTAAGGGGTTGTAGATTAATTTAATAAATCTATCAGCTGATTTGTAAAAAAAAAAAAAAAAAAATATTTTAAGAATTACTTGTCTGTTATTTGATAACAGTTGTGTTTCCTTAATAATTCTAGGGGTTCTAGGGGAACACTAGCGTTATGCTTTCCTCTAAAGTACCATTTCAGTATAAAATATGGTTTTACCACCTACATAATATTGATACACATTAGAAGCATTGATAGAATTCCAAATTTGAAGACAATCGATTTTAGTACAAATTTTTGAGTTTATTGGTATTTTTTTGGAAACAGTTACAACGATTTCATTTAAACTTAGCACGCTAGCTGCCCAGATATAGACCTATCACTTTTATTTGAAACTTTTTCAAAAAAAATTGAGCGAAATTTGGGTCGTTAAATTTCAAATGTTATATGCAGTTGTTTTTGATTCGTTCTGCTGGGCCAAATATTGAGTATAAGAGAATTGGCCATTTAGATATAATTGTACTAACGATTCCTCGGGAGTAGCTCCCTTTTAAAACAATTACTAAGGCAGGAAATAGTGTACAAGTTAATCATACACAAGTATTATCGAATAAGTAAAGATTGGTTTGAAAATCACCAGCCAGTAAACCCTGGGCGCTTGCACCTTTTTTTTTCCATTATTACAATCGAGACGTGGCCAAACAATTCGCCACGGCTGCCACACACACACACACACACACACACTGGATTGTAAGAGACTGGGCAGCTATTAAGCTTTAAAACGTAAATATTTCGTTTGCCATTAATATTCACTGCAGTCAACAAGTTACACCTTGTTGTCCGTTTGGATGTGTAAGGTTATTTGAAAGGAGATGAATATTGTCTACTGTTGTGCCCTGTACTGTATGTGCCTCTCTCTGTGTTGGTGGCGGGACAGTTCTCTCCCGTGTCTAAGAGAAAATCTTTATTATCTTGGCGTGAAATAATTGCGTAATTTCTTTCCGAACATAACCTATGTAAAAATTTTCAACATTCAGCACTTTCCTCCGTGTATTTCTTTCCAAGTGAATATATAAAATTGCAGTTTTCTTTAATCTAAGTGTGAAAATTGGTTCGATTTTAATTACACTAAATTCGAAATAAAACCGAATGCTTTTTTGTTTTATGCAAAAAATAATTTTAGAAGTTCTGGGAAGGTGAAGGACAAAGAGAGATTTTCTGGGAAGGTGAAGGACAAAGACACTTTCTGGGAAGGTGAAGGACAAAGACACTTTCTCTTGTAAAGTAAATATGTCAGCTATATAATTGTATTGACCGCAGTAAAGGAAAGTGATATATGAGTGTTTCACAACAGAGTTCTTACTTGCTCTATATTGGAGGAGGATATATTGCAATCTTCGCATGATTATCAGTTCTACACCGCAAATAGACTTCTGAGACCCTCTGAGCCGGAAACTTTTTTGGAATTGATATATATGTGTGTGTGTGTGTGTGTGTGTGTAAGAGAGAGAGGGGGGGGTGATATGTGTGTGTTGTGTGGTGTGTGTGTGTGTAAGAGAGAGAGGGGGTGATATATGTGTGTGTGTGTGTGTGTGTTGTAAGAGGGAGAGGGGGTGATTGAGAAGAGAGAAAGAGAGAGAGGTACCTGCCAATAAGGAATCATAAAAATTGACCGGTTTCGGGCGTTCGCTCATCATCACGATGTTTTGATAAAACCGTGCTAAAACATAGACTTGCATAGAGCGAAATCAGTTTAAACCCCCTGTTTAATCATACAATGTGTAGACTGATTTTACTCTGTGCAAATCTGCGTTATCGCCCTTTTTTATCAAAACATCCTGATGATGGGCCAATGCCCGAAACCGGTCGATGAACACAAAATGAAGCAGGCTATCACGGTAAATATCTTTGATGATTTCCAGCTCTGCGGACCCAACGCCAACGTCAGTTATTTTACATTTAAATTTGCTCTTTGTTGATTTTTGGTATAGAGCGATTCATATTAGGCCGCTAAATATATCAGTAACATCCCCAGCACCATGTTTATGGCAAACCCAACTAAACCTTGTAACGTTGCAATTTTTCAGAAAATTTCTTGATTAAATTGTATTAATTAGAGTAAGAGAAAGTCGTGTGAGTGTTTCACACCAGCCTTTTTTCCATGTAATTATCATTAAATAATTTATCTCCAAATTTCTAAATAAATATCTATTGAGTTGTTTCTTCTGAAATATGTTCAAGGCCTTAAAATCGATAAAGTACATAATGAATAAATCATATAACTGCTATTTCTGTATTCAACTGTTTATCGATCGGCCTTTTCTATTAAATTAAGTAATAATAGAGCTAAAGGGTGTATTCTGGATGTTGTATGTATTTCAGCCTCAATAGCTGATTTAATGTTTCTAAGAAGAAATTAAATTGTGGAGAGTTGCCCCAGTGATCTTGAAGGTGATAGGGACTTTTGTAGAGAAAACGAGAGTCACTCTCAGAAAGTTTTGAGATACAAAATACAAGTACGTAAATTGAACTTTGTTCTATTTCTATCTAGAAGTCTCTTATCTAGTAACTGTCACCACATCAGTTGTTTTCATTTAATCACTTTTCACTTAATCTGTGGAAGGTGGTGAAATGATATTTTTTTTTTAAGAAGCTGAAGAATTGTGGAACTTAATAATGAGTTTTTTACTTTCTCTTACTTCTAGTAACAGGAAGTATTGCGATCGTGACAAATTGTCGAAATTGGTTTTCACCGGAAATACATGTTGTGGGGTCCCCTGAGTACGAAAAAAATATTTTTTAGCAAATAGTGTTTAGTGTTTGTTTGCGTGAGTGTTTTTGTATCAGAATATTTCGAAAACGAAAAATCGCAGCAAGTTCAAAGATGATATTTGGTTTCACCGCATAAGGCACGAAGATTTCGGAGAAAATCCATCAACCGGAAGTGAGAGCAACTTTACGGTTTTTTTATTTTTTTCGCGATTTTCTCGAAAACATCTCCGACGATTTTCTTCAAACTTCGTATACTGTGTACAAACATAAATACCTATCACTTTTATTTGTAACATTTTCAAAAATGTTATTTGAATTTTTTGGGGGGAAAATTCATTTTTTGGGAAAATTCTGGGGGAACAGTTACGTCAAACTTCCCTATTTAGTAGAACTTGAATTTACTGTATGCCAAGAAAGTAGAGTTTCTGTTCACGAATATGACCAAACTTCAGCCATTCCCCCAAAAAAAAGATTCTGCAAAGATTGTGAAAAAAGTATGCAGTTTTCTTCAGAATTATTTGACTAGGATGGACATTTATGAAAGGATAAGAAGTCTGCATTAAGAAGAACTATCATGATGATTTCGTAAATAACTACTTTGTGGGGCAGCCTAGAATTTCACATCACTCTCCTGACATGCCTCTTTCCTTTCCCCCCTGCCGATTCTTCTTAGAATCGATTTTTACCGTAACATCGTTTCTCTATATACGAGATTATGACAGGAAATGTCCTAGAATCAAAACGTATGTGAAACATTAATAGGACATGGAAATTTATCTAATTAACTAAAGTAACTATAAAGTACATTAGAGTGAGAGAGAGAGAAAGAGAGGGAGGCAATTTAACATAATATTTACTTTAAAATAAACATATCTGCAGTAATGTCCTTCACCTAAAATACCTCAAACTCTTCCATATCCAATGCCATACATATATTAACATACATAACATTCAACTCCCACAACCAGATAGCATTATTTGTTTATTACTGACCGTACGACTATATAATCAGTCATATTTGCATCTAGTTTTAATTATATTAATGTTTTTTGTTTCGTTTTATTGTTAGTGTCGTCTTTATTACACTTATTTCTAAAAATCAAAACGTGACTTTACCTTCTAGCGATTGTCGTCATTTTAAATGACAAATTTCCTTCAATCTTGCAATTTCCACTAATTATATAGAACGAATTTCAATATTACATCATTTAGGAAAATGACAAAGTATGTTGAAAGGGGTTTTATGGGGAAGATTAATATCTTGCTGCACATTAGAACAGTATCACTTTGGCTGAAAAAATTGATTTTAGAGGGCTATCGGAGGTCAGTCAGTAAGTTTAAACTGAAATTTGCACAAGCTTTCTTGGTTTGACATAGAGCGCTCCCCGTAAGGCCGCTCAGGTATACAAGTAAAATGCTCACCACTACTTTTATGGCCACCCAACTAAACCTTGTAGCGTTGCAATTTTAAAGAAAATTTCTTGATTAAATTGTATTAATTAGAGTAAGAGAAAGTCGTGTGAGTCTCACCAAATATTTTTACTTTCTCTCACTCCTAGTAACAGGAAGTATTGTAATCGTGTCAAATTTTCGATATCGAGTTTTCATCGGAAATATTGTTTTGGGGTCCCCTGAGTCCTAAAAAGTGGTTTTTAGCAAATGGTCCGTGTTGTGTGTGTGTGTGTGTGGTGTGTGTATGTATGTATGTATGTATGTATGTATGTATGTATGTATGTATGTATGTGAACAGCATAGCTCAAAAACAAAAAATCGTAGAAGGTTAAACTTGATATTCCGTTTAGGTATCACCATGGGATCTGACAATACGTTATCTGTCAAAATTCCTCAACCGGAAGTTCCACTTTACTAGTTTTTTTTTTTATTACTTTTTTGCAATTTTCTCAAGAATGGCTCAGATGATTTTCTTAAAACTTGATGAATCTACTACACATAAAAAGAGCTACAACTTTTATTTGAAACTTTTCTCTTGGAAAATGCATGTAAGGGCACTTTTGGGAGTGAGGGTGGGGTTAGGTTGTCCTTTAAAGTCCTATTTCAGTTTAGTTCACAATTCTGTCATCTAAATAATATTAACTAGAATTAAATATTTTGCAGAAATTCCGAGTTTGAAAAAATCAGAAGACCGGAAGTGCGTTTTTACTGAACAGTTTTTTCAATTTTTTGTGATTTTCTCCATTAAAACACCGACGAATTTCATTAAATTTGCTACACAAACTATAACGTTTGTTGTCAATTACAATTTTGAAAATGGAGTATGAGAAAGTTGTGTGAGTGTTTCGCACCAAATTTTTTTTTTTAAAGCACTATAGTTATCAGAATTGAACTACTACAGACCACTAGGGGGCAGCGTTTTTCTTAAAACTGCCACCTGTAGGTGTTGGTGTGGATCCAGCAGGATTCCATTGATATGTTTTCTTTAAATGTGATAATTTGTTATGTAAGTGGGCTTCTCAATTTGACGAGCCTTTCCTTGCCCTGCCGTGAACAGAATCATAATATAATAGCTGAAACACACATATAGACAAGAGACTGTCAATTTTTTTATTATCAAAATAACGAAATTAACAAGATAACTCAACACTAATTGGACTATTTATATAGATAATTATGGACAAATTTGTTACTGGTAAGAAGCTCGCATTTAGTATTAAATTAATTGGGGATTAATAAATGAAGCATTTAAAAAGAAATAAAGAAAAAAACAAAAACCGGTTTGACAATTTGTACATATATATATGTTATATAATGTTCTCACAGATTGGAAGCAAGATAATGGAGAATAAATAAATAACAAAATATCTTTAAAAACATATGCACACGAATATATGTGGTGGTTTAAAATGGTTCCTCTTAGAAACTGGAAGAGAAATTATGTTGATTATATCTGTGAGAGAGATAGCTCTGCTTGGCAGATTTTTATTTCACTTTAATTAGGCCCACCACCTACAGCCACCAATTAATATTATATTGTTCAAAACGATTAATATTACAAAACAGAAAATATCTCTGGTGTGAAACACTCACACGACTTGCCCTTACTCTAATTAATCAAATTTAATCAAGAAATTTTGTTTATTGCCATGTTACAATGTTAACTTGGGCTAACCATAAACATAGTGGTGGACATTTTACTTGTACGTGAGCGGCCTTATGTGGAGTACTCTATGTCAAAACCAACAAGCTTCTACAAATTTAAAACCTCAATTAGACTAACTGACAGACGTCGGACATAAATTTTTTCAGAAAGATATTTCATATAAACATGATAGGTACTTATATGTGCAGATAGTGTACGAAGGTTAAAGAAAATCGTTGAAAAGCCACGAAATCAAGAAAAACTGAAAGAATCATTTAGTAAAATCGCACTTCCGGTTGATGGATTTTGCCCGAAATCTTCTTGTCTGATGGTAGTAGTAACAAAACCCGAATACTAAGTTTGAGATTCTTGCGACTTTTCCTTTTTGAGTGTTTTCTGTTAAAACACACACCCACACATACACACACACAAAGATCATTCGCTAAAAACATTTTTTCAAATTATGTATTTCCGGTGATAACTCAATTTTGAAAATCTGATACAATCACAACAATTTTTCTTACCAAGGGAGTAGTGAGAGAAAGTAAAAATGTATCATTTTTATTCGAAGCATTTTTTGCAGGAAAAAATTATTTTGTAAGAAGAAGGTTTTCATTAGGTTTAAAATTAAACTGTCGCGACAAGCTCTGCTGGTTGAGACAGATGGTGCTGCCACATAACTTTCACTCACAAATACATGTAAAACTAGTACTGTCTACATATATATATCTACATCTTTATGGCCCGGCCCTTGTAAATGTTGGAATTTTAAAGAAAATTGTCAATTAATTATATTAATTGCAATGAATGTTCTAAGTCAGACTTAAAATTGTGTTATTTTGGAAATTAGACACGATCGCGATATTTCGTTTCACAGCAACCACTAAGAGAAAGTAAAAAAATAACTTATGTGAAAACAATATTAAGTAATCTATATAATAATAATAATAATAATTACTTGATGGTGAAAGTAATTTTTAATATTTAACATAGAAATTATAAAATTATACACTAGCCAGTTTAATATGAATAAGATCCCTTCATTTAATATCAAGCAAGTGTATTATTTAAGTAATACAGCTGAGAGGACAAATTCCACTGCCAACTCAATTGTATCTTATGAATATATATATAGATATTATATAGTCATTTATCCATAGACTATTGTACAGTTTTAAACGTAAATTTATTTTCTCATACTACTATTGTAAGAAGAGCAAATGTTGCCATCTTTTTAGCGAATCGTCTGTGTTTATGAAAAAAATTACAGGAAGCCCCTACATTAATTTTATCTTGGTTCCGGCGTGAAAGTTCGAAATTCATTTGAAACCTTTTCTAGGCAAAAATTAATTTCAAACATAGTATTAGTACATAGCATTAGTATTTCAAACATTTTATTTGCCGGAAGAAAATGTATTTTTAATATAGGTTTGTGGTGAATCTGTTTGGCTGTAGTGTTCACGTGAAACAGGTAAACTTTATAACCTAAGAATCAACAACTCCAACAGACAGACCTATTTCAAAATCAGAATGCTCAGGCCAACTAAACCTTTAGTAAAATCTGCAAGTTGAAAGAAAATTTATCGATTAGAATTTTAATAATTAGAGCATCTATCCGACTTGATATGATTTGGGTGAAAATCGGTATACCGGAAGTACCATTTTACTGACTTTTTTGGCGGCATTTTTCTACGTATTTGAAACGGTTCCAAGATTTTTTTTTTTTTAAAGGCGGCTTTTAAGGAATTACGGTATAATGAATAGCAAGAAATAAAAAATACAAATTTAATTGATCTTTATTGCTTTCAAGTTATTGCGAATGAATATTCTTAATAGAAGCAAACTTTCTTGACATGGAATATTGTAATTTCATGCCTTTTTTTGTTCACGCTTTCAATTATGCGAAACAATATTTCCTAAAAAGAAGACATGTTTAGCAAAATGCGAGGCTGAGTCTGCCATAATGATGCCCCGATGGTGTGTTCAGTGATTTTTGAAGGCACCTGAGAGCTGGCACTAGTCAAGTTAGCAGAATTTTCTTTAAACTTCGTACACTATCTACACACATGAATACTCATTACTTTTATTTGAAACATTTTCCCGGGAAAATTGATTTATGTGGGCGGCTCTGAGGGAACGGTAGCGTTATATGTTTTCCACTAAACTACCACTTTAGTACAATAAATGGTATTGTCATCTATATAACATTAATGTACATTAAAAATATTCCTGTTAGTAGAACTACAAATTTGAAGAAAATCAGTTAACCGAATGTACGACTTTATAGAATAGGTTTCAGAGATATTTTCCGTGGTAGCCTGCCTCATTTTGTGGTCATCGACCGGTTTCGGGCGTTCGCCCATCTTCTGTATGCGTTTTTCAGACAGTGTGACAACATAGACTTGCACAAAGCAAATTCAGTTTACACACTGGCTGGTCTTTTTAATTGTATTTAAAAACTAAACTCTTAAACTAGGTCAAGAGGGGTATGGTAATGGTAAGTGGGTGGGAAAAAGGAACACGTGTTTGGGTTGTTAAAGGGGCAAAGTTTCCTTAAAATGGAAACAACACGTGGGGGTCTAATTTTTAAACTCTGCTGTTGGAGGGAGATTCACTTTACAATTAACTAATCAAAATAAATTTAAAATTAAATTAAATAACGATTTAAATTAACATAATTTAAATTTAGCGATTAAAATAATTAAAACAAATAAACAACCAAGCAATATATATGAGCCCGAAACCGGTCGATGACCACAAAATGAAGCAGGCTATCACGGAAAATGCCTCTGATGCTTTCCAGCTCTGCGGAACCAACCCCCACCACCACAACAATTTATAGAATAGGTTTTTGAGATTTTTTTTTTAAATTTTTCTCGAAATCGGCTCCAACGATTTTCTTTAAATTAGCAATGTGAACTACACAAATACAGAGCTAGAACTTTTATTTGAAATATTTCTCCTGGTACAATCCTTTAAGGAGGGCTTTTGGGTGAGGGGTGGGGTTATGTTTTCCTCTAAAGTGCTATCATACAATTCTACGATCTAAACAAAATTAATTACAAATAAATAAATTGCCAAAATTCCGAGTTTCAAGAAAATTAGTAAACCGGAAGTGAGTTTTTACTGGACAGGTTTTCCAGTTTTGCGATTTTCTACATGAAAACACGACGAATTTCATTAAACTTGGTATACTAAGTATAAAATTTGTTAATTTCAATTTTGTAAACTGCAGTAAGAGAAATTTGTGTGAGTGTTTCACACCAGATTTTTTTTTCCCCCATAAAATCGAGCGCTGATATACTACTATAAGCTGAGTAATTTTTTTGTGTTTTTATTGTAATAACGGAACCGGAACTTTGTATTGATATGACATTTATTTAGTTTAAATATAGTTTTTTTATCACTTCGCCTACATAATTTTTGATTATTATTTCACTGTTGGCTTTATAGAGTATTTTAATGTCCATTGATGCGATTCAGTTTTAACTCCGATTTATCGATAATAATTATTTCAAGATAACGTGCTGCCAAATACTTGAAAAATTTTACTAAATATTTAATTACAATAAAAAATTTGAGGGAAATGTTTCTTAATGAAAACCGTTGATTTCTTCTTAGCGAAGTAATCGTAGAAAACTAAAACAACTGTTCAATAAGGTCGCGCACTTCCGGTCAAGAGATTTTCTTCAAATTTGGAATATCAGCAACATATTTAATTCTCATTAATATTCTAAAAAGGAGATAGAACCGAGTTATTCACCGGCGAGGCACGTTAGAGGAAAGCTTTACGTCATACTTCTTAAGAAAATGAAGTATTTCCGGTAAAGAAATTTTGATTCCTAAATAGAACTTCATGTTTGAACTTTCTGCGACTCTTCACTTTTGAGTTAACAAACATTACTTTTATAAAAAAAAAAATTATCAACATGCATTTTTTCGATGTAAACTTAGTTTAACTATTGTAACAGACAGACACACAGACTAACGTGATGATTTTAACTATAGAAACAATACTCGCTCTGTTTCACTGGATAAGAGTTGAAAAAAATAGCAGTTATTGAAGTCAAATTGGCCGCTGAAAATTTAATATTGATGAATATAATTATGTAGTAACATGCAATTGAATTGTCCACATAAATACCGGACAAATAAAGAATATTTGCATGACCCTAGGCTGATTTTTCTCAGAAAACACTATACGTTCTAAATAACACCGTAATGGTAGTTATTACAATATCTGATCTACTGCGCATAACTAGGCTGTGAATGAAAAATAGATCCGACGACGATTTCAGAAAAAGAATCGCATTTAAATATAAACTAGTTCTTAAGACGATCAACAAAAATGAAGAAATGTAAAAATTAAACAATACGGCATTGTAGATAATATGTTATGGTTTGGTGACTTACAGTGCAAGATTCACATAGTGGATGGTAAAGACTAAACTCCGGACAGGACTGTTAGTGGAGATGTTGCTGTGTCTTTCACGGACCTCTCTCAGCATCTAGTTGGATCCCGGCAGGGCATTGTGGTTAAAGCAGACAACTCTACGTAATGTGACTCATGCCAGACTCCTTTTGTAGAGATTGTTTGGGCTGAGAAACTTTGGCACCTTTGGTCAGAACAGGAGAAGCTTAGATTGTTTCCCTTTAGAGCTATGATCCGATTTGTTCGGACTAAGGCAGACCTGGCTCTTTCGGGTAGCTATGGGCGCATTGAGGTTTTGGATAGCGCAAGGTATGGTTGCCCTTCTCTCTTTTGAATAATAATAATTCTTTTTTTTAAGGCGCGTCAACATGTATGGTCATTGGCGCCCGGAGTCTTCTCAGTGCACTGCCGGTCTCCGGACAGTGTTCTCTCGTTACAGACAACACGAATAATTAATATTAATATTTCATTTATTATAAGTACTTTATTTTTTTTTAAAAGAATAATACAGTAGATGCTAAAATACATTAGTACAAAAGCAAGGCAAAGAGCCGTCTGCTAGAGTTTACAACCAATTACTAAAAAACAAAAAATAATACAAAAAAGAAAAATTATGATAACATCAAGAATTACACTAGAACTGAAACAGAACTGGGATAAGATATCAAAGTAAAAGAGAGAGAGAGAGAGAAAAAAAAGTATTAACACAACTAATGGTTAAATAAATCAAACATCGTTTTATAAATTACAACAAAAAACTGAAAAGCTAACCTAAAGGGTCTGAGATCCTGACGTGCCTAACTCTCCAAGCGTGGCGGGCATAAGCAATTAAAGGATGACAAGGCCGTTGTCCGGATAGGTAAACAATGATTTCTCCTCCAGAAAGTGAACATTTGCCGAGATGGAGGAGCCGCACATCCAATAAAGCAGGACATTCTGCCAAGAAGTGAAACAAATCCTCCCATACTTGGCAGTTACAGAGAGGACACATTTCTCGTTCGGAATCTTTCTCCAACCAAGGGGAATAATTTAGGTATAACAGTTCTGCTCTTAGTTTCAGCAACCAGCATATCTCTGAGAGTCTGAGGTTATTGAATAGGGACGATATTACAAATGACTTATTAGTCAGTGATTAAAGTTTTATACAAAAAAAAGCGCTCAGAATTCCCTGCACGACAGAATGACTCTTCGATGCGAACTGATCTAATTTTATTAAGTAGGTTCGAAAGTTGATCACTCCATTTATCACGATCATTAAGAGTACAAGATAGGTCGCTGGAAAAATCACGCGCCCCATCGAAAGCCAGTGTTTAAACCAAAACAGTTTCTTCTGAATAATTTCAGTTGCGACAATTTTCGGGAGGCGATGATTGTCAAGAGCTAGAGTTCTGAGGCAGTATTTGAAGTGCAGAGCAAGGGTGAAGGTCTCCAACGGTTCAAGAGCACACTCAATCGATAGCACATAATTAGGCGTTGGAGAGGGAAGAGAGAATAATTTTTTTAAGAAAAATCTTTGGAATTTTTCAAGGATGTCATAACGCTGAAATCCCCAAGATTGGGCACCATATGAAAGAACTGCTCGTGACACACTCTTGAAAATCTTATATTTTGCGTCGAGAGGAACGTTCTTATTAAGAATAAAGTTAGCCCAAACCCGGTTTAAACCGAGCTTAGCTATCGACACTTTATTTTCAAGGTGGGGGACCAGGGACATACGCGGAGTTAAAATGATACCCAAATACTTATAGCGGTTCACTACCTCTATCCGGGAATTTTTGTAGAACCACTTTTCTGAAGCCGCTAATCTACCTCCTTTTCGAAATATCATTATTTTGGATTTTTCTAAATTAACAGAGAGGTTCCATTGGACACAATAAGTTTCCAGAATATTAATATTTCTCTGCAAGGAAATGGGGTTGTCCGAAAGGAGAACAATGTCATCTGCGTAAAGAAGGGTTTTTATCTTGGTACCCCCGATAAGAACACCACCCTCCAACAGAGCCGGAAGATCGTCTACGAAAAGTGAAAAAAGAATGGGGCTCAATAAACAGCCCTGCCTCACACCGGCTCCTACCCGGATAGGTTCGGACATTCCATCTACACAATGTACTGACGATATTCCTAGTGAATAATACGCTTTCAGAATGTTCATAAACTTCCATGATACACCCAGATTGAAGAGCTTTAGGAACAGTGAGGAATGGTCTACAGTGTCGAATGCCGATTTTAAATCGATAAAAAAACAGTAAATTTTTTTACCTTTCTCTCGAGTCTTGTAATGAATTATATTTTGCAACACAAAAATGTTATCAATGGCGGAATAGCCGCGCCGAAAACCGGCCTGAAATTCACTTAGCAGGTCGTTGGCTTTAACGAATTGTTCCAAGCGATGAAGTAACAGAGCAGTGAAGATCTTGGCCAGAGCATTAAGGCAAGAGATGCCCCTATAATTATTGACTTCGTTAACGTCGCCATTTTTAAACAAAGGAAAAATTAGAGAATGGCCGAAGGAATGAGGTAAAGCCCCAGATTCGTATATATAATTAAAGAAGGATAATAATCTGTCAATAAAGCAGGAAGGAGCAAATCTGTAGAATTCATAAACGATACCATCAGGGCCAGGTGCCTTGTTATTTTTGAGATTGGAGAGAATAGGGAGTAGCTCAACAAGAGTAAAAGGAACATCCAATATTGCAGAGGTGCAGAAGGGAGCCGCATATAAAGGGAAAGAGAACAAGGGGGGGTTTAATAAGGTTTTAAAGTGAGAGACCCATCTGTCCACAGATATACCATTGCCACAGACAAAATTCTTTCGACGAAAACGATTGACTAAATTCCAGAATTGCTTAGAGTCAGAGGCAATAGCAAATCTATCACAGAGGGAGTGATAATATTCTTTCTTGAGATTTGTGCAGAGCATTTTATATTCTCTGTTAACTTCAAAATAAGCATCAAGCGCGAACTTGGAATTAGTTTTACGGAATAAATTTAACAACCTAAAGGATTTTTTCCTTGCATGGAGGCAGCGGTGATCAAACCAAGGTTCCTTTTTAAACTGACTGAGGAAAGAGGAGGAAGAACGGGCTGGAGAGGAACGCTTAATGCAAGAGGTCAAAGTTTCGGAATATTGTTGAGGATCAACAGGAAACTCCGTTATAGCTTCTAATTCTCTAGAGAGGTTTCCTCTGTAGATATCCCTATCAGAATGTCTCCAAAACAACTGCGGGAGTAGCGGTAAGGAAAGGCATGGCTCTTCCCCTTCTAAAGTAATGGAAAAATAAATGGGGAAATGGTCGGAGAAAGTTTCATTCATAACCTTAAAACGGTCGATATAAGGGAGGAAGTTAAATGATACACAGCATAAGTCATTCACAGAGCAACCCATCGGTCCAACGAAAGTGAATTCGCCTTCTTCATCTTCCGAAAAACGACCATTTAAAATTACCAAATCGTTGTCGTCACAAAATTCTAGAAAACGGGATCCTCTAGAGTTCATCACTTTGTCTTTGGACTTTCTAATTGAGTAACATTTGGGGTTATTGAGCGTCAGACCATCTGGGAGAGACTGCGAGCAGCCTACCCTAACATTAAGATCGTCAATTAAAATTGTGTTCGTTAATAAGTTCGCCCGAATAGAATCCTGAAGCGCAAGGAAATCTTCATCCCAGTTATTGCAGCACAAATATCGCGGAATCAGACGCAGAGACATGCCACCCTGCTCAAAGCAAATAGACTCCAAGTCACCCAGAGACGAGAAGGAGATATTATTTAAGGAACGTTTTATTCCGCAAAGAATTCCTCCGCCAGCGCGTCCACGTATGGAGAGTTTCTTAGCAGGCACCCATGAGAGATTATACTCTGAAAAATAATTATTATAAGAAGCAAAAAAAAATTTCTAATACATGTGTTTCCAAGAGAATAAAAATATCATAATTTTTAATAAATTTTAAAAACTCAAAATTACTCACTTTAGATCTCAGACCAGCAATATTATACGATACAACTGAAATTGTTTTAGTGACTAACTTAACCGTAATAGGAGAATTCAGGTGACAGACGGCAGGTTGACCTCAGAAGCTGACAGGTTGCACGGTTGACTTCGAACTAGTAGCACCATTACGCCGAGAGGAAGCAGAGAAGTAATCCTTTGGAAGTGAGTTTGTGAGCAGAGCGGTAACAAAACCTGTGATATCGACACCAACCAGGGCTTCGAGCTTCGGAAGACCATTTTCGCCATTGTAAAGTATGCCAACCTCGTTCGACCAATGGAATTTACAACCTTCAATTAACAAGAATTGTGTGCGAAGGCGTATGTGGATATGGCTTTTTAGCCTGTTGATTTCTCTCCTAAGAAGTAAAAGCTTACTTCTTTTGATCCTAGTTACCGCAGGAAAATCCTGGTGAACCACGAAACCAGTACCTTTCAAAATGTTCAAAGAGTTCTGCACAGCTTGCTTATCTTGAAGGCGCAGGAAGTTAGCAAGAAGAGGCCTTTTAAGATTCTCAGTAGGTCCCAACGGGGCTACATGGAGATAATCTGGAGAGATTTCAACTTTTAATGTTTGTTGACAGAATTCGATTACAGTGTCCTTCGGATTTACATTCGGTGATTGTTTTATTCCTTTAAAAATTAGATTATTCCGGCGAGTAAAAATTTCTAAATCTTCTAGCCTTGATTCATATTGCGAGTTTGTCTTCTTAAGTGTCGCAATATCAGCTTTGAGTTGAGAATTTTCTTCCTTAAGAAGAATTAGTTCATTTTTAAGACCTTCAATATCACTCTTAGTAGCGAGAGGAGCCAATTTAGAATCTAGTAAGCTAGAAATTACCTCTTTTAGCGAAGATAATGAGAGAGGAGAGGAAGGTTGTTCCATTTCTGCGACTTCACTCAAGGAAGCTTTTTTCGTCTCAGGTAATGAGTTGTTGTGGAGAACTTCTCTGCCTTTTTGAAGGAAAAGTAGAAGGTTCGGACATATAGGCCGAAAGCCGACTTAATACGCCAAAATCTTAATAAATAAACTATTAGTAAATAAAGTAAACAAAATTAATAAAGTAAATAGATTAAATTTTAATAGAATCAGGGAAGGGAAAATTAATAAAAAATAAAATATGGTTAAAAGAAAAATAAATAAAAGAAGAAAAGAAAGAAAAAGTAAAATAAAATAAATAAATAAAAATTCAACTAGTTAATGAAGTCAAGTGGAAAAATCAGAAAAGTAAGAAAAGGGTAAAGAAGTAAAAAATAAAAAATAAATAAATAAAAAAAGTATAAGGTTGCAATTATGCGATGCTGTTTGATTTTAAAAGCTTTCTATAAAGCAATATAAGTGCTATTCAATATGCGGCGGAAGTAACCGTGAGACGGCTGTCAGAGACGCAAGATAAGGCTTCCCCCACTCTTGTTACTTTGTACTGTATGTATTTGGCCAATAGATCAAAAGTTTAATCCAGTAGTTTAAGTACTGACCAAAACCAAACAAACTCTCCCCACCAGCTTCACCAACACCAACTTCACTTAGATTTTTCAGTAAATGCACTAGAGTTAAACTTCAATTTTCTCGGAATTTAGTCGACAGATTTCACAGAAATTACCACATAAACTAGAAATGGGTAACACTGATATACTTGCAAAAATTGAAGTGGTTAGCACAATTATAACTCAAGAAACAGAGAAATAAAACAGGAGCCGTAAAATGACGTGCGTACTGGTCTAGTGACTGGTGTAAACTCACATTAAAGAGTTTAATAATTGATTTATAATGCACTCTCTTTTTATTTTAGCATTTCTTTTATTTTTTTTTGTGTCTATTTTTATTTGTATTTTTTATTGCTAGTATACTATTTTTTGGTCATTTTTTATTGCAATTATTTTTTGAGGTATAATTTTTTGTTTATCATGTACTCAGTACAAACTCTGGCAGAAGGCTTAGCCATGCCCTATGTACTTTGTAAAGTTTATCTGTTTATGTAGTATTTTTCAAATAAAGTACAATTATTTTTTATTTATTATTATTATTATAAATATATATATATTTTTTTTTAATTTAAGGCGCGTCAACATCTACGATCATAGGCGCCCGGAGCCTTCTCAGTGCACTGCCGGCCTCCGGACAGTGTTCTTTCGTTACAGGCAACACTTCCATCACCGGACACTGAGCTGTAGAGACTCCTAGGAAGAAAAAATCTATTATTATTATTATTATTAATGTTAATTTCGCTTGGTTGTCAAATTTGTAATATGAATAATATAGTTTCAAGTTTGTTGAGCACTTCTTATATTGTTAGGCATAGGTAAGATGTCAGATTTTAGAAATTGAGTTTTTTACTCATGATTGAGTAGTAGGGGTAATATTAAAGAGGCTTTCACCACTATCCGCCCGGGCATCAGCGAAAGGGGAGGGATAAGATTGATAAGACGCTACGCTAACGTTAAAAAAAAGAAGGGCTATTTGGAGAAGAGGACAGTAATAGCGAACCGCCAGGAAAGGGGTTAAGGGAAATTTTAATGAATTTTTTTTTTTCTTGAGGCAGAGACAATAGACACTGAATAATTTCATCTTTGAGGGGCTCTGCATCTAATGTATGTATGTATTCTTGTAGTAAACCTTCGACCATACTCCTTTAAAACTTCTATCTACGTCATCTTGGTCAAAATTAAGTATTTCTTGGAAACTATGACTCTCAAGGTACTTACAGCAACTCAATGCTAACTGCCTGTCAGTTCTCGAATAATATTATTCTATACAGGCTTCCCGACAGGGTCTTCATTCCTCAGTTGGTTCGAGAATTTCCATTTTTTGAGTCTGAATTTACTGACGGGTCACTTTCAGTAACTCTACTCTTGAACAATCCTGCCAGGCCGTTAGAGCGACAATACAGACAGATTCGCTCACTTTGGCTGTCAGAGGCTCCGTACCTCTCTTATTGAGAGAAACTAAATAAATTTTACATTTCTCTTGTGCCACATATTCTATGAATTTGGACTCCTGGACTTCCGATAGCTTGAGGGCTTGGTTGCCTATCTTTATGCTTCATTTTATCATATCACGCATACGTGCGCGCGCAGCTTCAAATGCACATATGTGTAAATGTTTTATATTTTAAAATTCAACTAATTGTAATAAAAAATGTTATAAGTCTTCGCCGGAAATGCTTTAGTGTCGGGGCTGAAATCAAAAACCGTCAAACAGAAATAACATGAATGAAAGAAGTAAAGAAGAAGAAGTAGAAAGAAGAAAAGTAATCATTTCTTCATAAATCTAGGTGTCCTAGAGGTTTCCAGACACTCAACACCATCCACAAAGAACTGATAAATGGTGTATGTTTTATCTTAGATTTAGCATATGCACAGGCAGACTCAGTACAAGACAACATACTCACTTCCACTTGACCATCCTTACACTTTCACATACTATTATTCAAAGTACAGATACAAGCACACAGTAGGCCAACAATAACTAGCAGATCACAATGGATGTGGCTTCACAGCCTCCAGATTCACATCTATATCTACCATTTTAATGATTATTTCTTATTTCTCGAAAACTATTTCAATGTTTTTTTTCTTAAATTTGATATATTTAAAATTATTATGTATATTTAAGATTTGCCTTTTTATTTGAAAACTTTTTCTATCGACATTTCTATTTTACATTCTATTTCATATCGACATTGCGCCGCTTCAATCTATTGTATAGTTTCCATATTAAATATAACATTAAAAATAATTGATAAATTAAAAACTTCCAAATTGAAGAACATATGGCTGGATGGAAGTACGAAAATGCAACAAAGAAATTCACCTCATATTATTGGGTGATCCTCTGCAATAATTTTCAAACAGTATATGAATAGTTCTTGAATTTAGGAGAATGCTAGCCCAGCTCAGAAATAACGGGTGCACCATAATAATGCAGTGGATCTCCGCCATGCGGGCTTTCTGGGAAACGAGCGTGCTATCATTAGAAATAGCTGGAGCCAACTTCCACACCTCCCAAAAAAGTCACTCTAGCCTCCTCCCGAAGCAGCATTGACATGGTAATACGATGTTGGCTGATATGATGAGCATTATTCCAATACAGTCTTATGTAATCCTTGGACTAGACTGGTCGAGAATGGTCCTTGGTGACGACCTCTCCTAGGGCAAAGAGGGTGGCCGCTTCTGCCTCTCACAGGCCACCATTATCTCCAGACCCACCTACGTAGCATTGGTATAGCTCCAACGGACCAGCACTAGCTGTGTCACAAAGGAGTCTAGCCATCTGTTGGTTTACCCAGCCATATCCCAACACAGGCCTATTCAGGCTGAAGATGTCATTCGTATCTGTTGGGAAGCGCGGCGTCGAATGACAGAAATGTCAACAAGTTGGATAAAAATAAAATTATTGGCAACTCTTACATACAAGCCGTGGAATAAACAGTAAGTAGTGAATTGAAAAATATTTATGATATATATATATAGTTGTTTTTCGTTTTTTAGGGAGGAGGATGTGCTCTATTACGTCGTCCGAAAGTTTTGAAAAGCATAATACATTCTATGTTGGAAATTTTGGACGTTCCACTGACTTTAAAAACAAGAATGGGAGTGTCATCAAAGAAGCTAGTAGCTCGTGAACTTATGCCTATGCTTGAAAAATCAGGACTCTCTATGGTTACCGTATGCATGTTAATATTTCCTTCAATACATTCGCTTGAATCTTCTTTTATTAGTTAACTTTCTGCAGTTCGTACTTTCTACAATAGTGTTATTGAAATACTGAATCACTGTTTGTTGTTTTTTCTGCCCCCATTTCTTATAACATTGAGTATATTTTTATCTTTAAGGGCATAAAATCTCATGTACAAAGTTTCAGTCTTTGTCTTGCATCGGTTTGTCTTCATACCGCTTAATTTGTTCTAAAAACAATAACTGTAAAATGAGTATCCCTTTTGAAATTTCTAATTATTTTTTTCAAGACCCTTAACTGCTTTGACCGTTATGGTTAACTATCAACTATTTCACACCAAATAATGAATACAAAACAATAAAATAATATGCACCATACAAAAAAAATGTTCTTATTAAATTTAGAAATTGAAATTAGCTCAACTCTGATGAAATCTTAACATATTTTATCTTAATTGATTTAACTATTTAGAATCGTAACCTTTTTATTCGAGTAATAACGTTAAATAATTAAGTAATTTATTGATTTATGAAGCAATCTGCTTCATAATTTAGAATATTTGTAGAATTATAATAGGATCTCCAAGTTAGAACAATATACGATCAAAGGTTTGGAAACAATCTTAAATGCGAATTTTCTTTCTGTAAGAAACTCAAAACAGTAAAAATCTATCCAATACAATATTTCATTATTTAATAATTATGTTATTATAATTAGACCTAGCTTTGATGAAATTTCTAGGTACATGGTAGGACTAAAGAGCAGAGATACACTAAATTGGCAGATTGGGTTTATATAGAACAATGTGCTCAACAGCTAAGTCCTTGCCCATTGTATGGCAATGGTGATATACTCTCTTATTATGATTATCTTGCTGCTAAGGTAATTTCCTCTGAATTGATTAATATATTTCAGTTTTATTTATTTATTTATTTTGTAGTTTTGCCTGTATTTATATAGTTCAATTAATTTTTTTCTCTGAGTATGTGCATTTATTTCTTCGGCAGTTATTAATTTTAAATATTAATTCTTTCTTATGGCCCTTTTAAAGATACAAAATAAACAAATTAAACTTCTTGATGCTTCTCAAATTAATGCTTCATTTTATAATATCACTGCTGAAGCAAATTTCATAGAAAGAATAATTTTTACTAAAACTGCTATTTTAATAGACTATTAAAACGTCTTGCCTAAACTTTTAACAAGATAGATTATTTTAATGAACTGTAACACACCCTCTAGATTTTTGTCTAAAAGAGTGTAGTAAAACTAGGTTGGATTCATGGGCATTCCGATATAGCAGGAAACTCTAACATTGATAAATTTAGAGGGTTAAGACGACAGAAGGAATTGGTATGGATTTGAAATAACCATATTCAAATTCAGAAGGCAAAACAAGAAAAAATATTAAAATGGTTTAGGAAGCTAGTTGGAACTGAAGAACTCTTACTTTAAAAAATAAATAATAATAGATAGTTGGAGGGTCGAAATATATAATTTATATAAATAATAGAAACATATAATAGAATCTTCAACATCGTTTGTTTGCGGTAGTAGAAAAAATGCCACAGGAAATTGCAAAGCCCAGGAAATTCACAGAATTCAACTATTTCATCAATTAACAAAATAACTGAGTTGTCCATTCAATTATATCTGCACATTATAATATGCATTTTTTTTTATTGTAAAGAGTTTTCTCATTATTTGTAAAGAGTTTTCTCAGTTATAGCGTTATAATCCTGTAATACAAGTTTATGGATGATGGCTTATTGCATGCAACAAATAATGCATGTTAATTGCTGGACAATGTCTCGATTTCATCTCTTTTTGCCAGCTAATTTTAATTTTTACTCATGTAAACTGTAGTATTTGGCAAACATGATGTAAAAAGTCGATTTTTGATTCTTGAATTCCTGACATCCTTATTTAGAACCATTTTGAGATTGGTTAGTAGAGACATTGAGTCAGTATTGAATTCTTGCTTCAATAGACACTATCGTTTTTGTAGCAGTCTGAAGTTTGGTGAGGAATATCTTCATTATTCATGTCATATCAATAAACTCAGAGTTATTTCCCAGCTAAATTTACATCAATTTTTTTTGAACTGTAAGCGTTATTATTTTTGGCCCAACAAGCAATGCTCCTTATGTCCGCTAAAGGAATCTGATAATGTTTATCACTTCTTGTTTCATTGTATAAAATTTAGTGATGTAAGAATGAAGTACCTTTCCATATTTCTGCCAACTTCCTATGTAAACGAGGAGGAGGCGATGGAATGTTTGTTCTATAATTTAAATTTGGAGAAAATTAGTTGTATATATCCATTAGTTGTAATAGAGCGCTTTTATTTAAGGAGCAGGCAAATCTATAATTTGATCTATGGCTTTGCACCAAGTTGCGCTTTTTGGAAAGCAGTATTTTTCTTTTTATTCAGAAGTTAAGTTATATTTTATTTAGGAGTTAACTGTTAAATTGTCCAATTTTGTATATTCCTCACCCTTCCTATAAAGAAATGTATCTTTGGAGCAATAAATAAAAAATAATAATAATACCAAAACAATTTAGAACCATTTACATAGAATTCAGCGATCACCGAAAAAGAGACCTCACGCTTTCAGTGATTGCACAAATGACTTGGTTAAAATAATTCCCTAACTGTCAAAAGATTGAGTTAGTTTACTCTCTCAACTGCGAAAGATATGAGGCAAGCCACCTAGTGCCATAAGTAGATAACTGGTAGTATTACAAATAAAAATGCAAGTTCATTCTACAAAAATCTAGGTATTTCAAGCCGGTTTCAAGCTAGGAAACATATTGCTAGCCGGTTAGTTACGCAGATTATGGATTCCTTCATTTTTAAGGGAGGGCAGTTCGATTTCTTTTGTTGAAATTTCCACCGGTCAGGAAAGATGAAGCAAACGGTGCCGTACAGAAACAAAAATAGTTACTAATAGCAAATCTCCTAATTGTTTTTTGCAGGAAACTGCACCACATAGTAAGGGTGTTATGATTGGACGTGGAGCTTTAATAAAACCATGGTTATTCCGTGAAATAAAAGATTCAACGCTTACAGATCCTTCGGCTAATGAACGAATGGAAATGCTCAAGAAATATGTAAACTATGGTTTGCAGCATTGGGGTTCTGACACTAAGGTGTGTTATATACAGAAGTTATTATTATTCAAAGAATGAAATATATTGATATCATGTTTCATGAAATTCACAGGGTGTTGAAACGACAAGAAGATTTCTGTTAGAATGGCTTTCTTTCTTATATCGATACATTCCCACCGGTCTAATGATTAATCCGCCGCAAAAACCAAACATAAGACCACCATATTATAAGGGTCGATGTGAAATGGAAACACTGATGGCTAGCCCAAATTGTTCAGATTGGATCAAAATCAGGTACTTTATTGGATTATAAATAATAATAGTGATTTAAAGATGCATAATATAACATAGGAATATATTTATTTTTAAGTAAGGTTAAATGATTTCAGCAGTAATTCGTAATGACTTGGTTATTAATTCAGTAATTATTACTTTTATAATTTCAGTTACAATTATTTTTCACCCGCTGTTTCTACCAAAATTGCAAACTTTTTTCTTAATATCATCATTCTTAATTCATCCAGCTTTATCAGCATGTATGCAAATAACGCGGGTGGTAATCGAAGATTAACTATTTACAAGAACCATTTATACTGAAAAACACTTGAGTTTCCGGGTTGAGACTGCGTCAATCGTTTGCTAAAAACCGACGTTTCGCCTATGTTGCTCCTTGAAGAGGCTCTTTGAAAAACTTAGTGTTTTTCATAAAATGGCTGCGGAAACCTAAAAGAACATATTACCATTTATACTAGTAAATAGAGAAAGTAGAAATAGTTTATTCTGAAAAATATAAAGTAGTCTAATAAATACTCTCTAAAGGTCTTTGGTATTCATTAGGAAGTGATTAATTTTTAATCATGTGACATTTTTTCAATTACATTTTTGCTTATTTTTAGCGAAATGTTGCTGGGTAAAGTGCCTGAAGGATTTACTTTTCTTCCTAAACACAAGGCGAATGCTTGGAAATAATTCACCAGAAATAAAAATGTAATTTTCTATACAAGTTTTCTACAGTATCTTCTGTAACTAACCATGTATTGAACTTATTTTTATTTTTAAAAATATATCATTATGAACCAAAACTTTATTTTCACAAGATACATACACTTTAGGGCTGATGAGTGGGATTTGATACATAATTTTTATTATGAACTAAATGTGAAAATATATATACATAAAATCAACAGAAATATATTATACACTCACAGCCATTGTTAACATTTTAAACAAGAAAACTATTAAATTGATAGTGAAATGAATTTAGAATTATGAAAAAAGGGCAAAATATTCATTAAACTTTTTAAGCTTTTAAATCTAGCACGGTAAAACAAACAATTAGGAAATAAAATATGAAAAATATTATTTGAAGGAATGAAAAGTTTTTGAAGATTTTCCGTTTTTGAGTTTGCTGACCACACACACTCACACAGAAAGAATAATTTATAAAAACTGTGGAAACTCTATATCGAAAATTTGACATGGCTATCTATGAGAGAGATATTGTTGGATAGCATCAGGAATATGTGCGATTTTTGTGAGCCAGAATCGCCGGAGAGAAAATCAGTTGGGCGATCCTCAACTAGGCACTTTCAACCATTGCCGAATAAGTTTGTGGAAAGGTTAGGTTTCAACAAAGTACAAAGGGGGCAGGGGAATAGACGCAACATTTGGGGAAAGGCTAAATTAGAGCTGCACGTTATAGCAGATTCCAAAGAATTCAGTGTCAGACCTAGCTTTGTACCAATTCATGCAAATTTGGTGAATGAAAGGGAAAGGGAATGCTATTATTTATATCTGACCTGACCTACCAATAAGCATTGGACATTACAGCTACCGTCTGCCGTAAATGAGGGCGCCCACTCGATGAGAGGAAATGTTTTCTGGCAAAGCAACCGGAAAGCAGAAATATTAGCAGCACATAACTGGAAGGAAAGTATGCAGGCAATTTTTTTTTTTTTTATTGGCATTGGGTATACTACCATATAGCCACTACTATTTTAAACAGATACATTTTTTCTTTAAAATTGTAAATTGCTTTTTCTTATAAAACTGTCTAATGCTTTGTGAATGTCAGTTATATTGTTTACTATCAAATTGAAATTAAATAGAGAGTCCAATATGTAGTATAATTGATCAAATAGTAGTTTTCTATGACTGTTGTACTTTGAACACGTCATAATTGCATGCTGGATGTCGTCTACCACGTGGCAACTTTCGCACATTTTGGTTCTTCTTTTCCCTATTCTGTGTTAGTATTTCCCACATAGGGGATGACCTGACCGCAACCTGCCCATTATTCTCACTACTTTTCTAGTTATGTCGATTTGCTGAAACCATGGCGGTTTTCCTACATCTGGATTCCATTGCTTGTAAATTAATCCTTTAGGGGATGCTTTGTATTCTGCTTGCCAGTCATATGTTATCAATTGCCTTATTAATATTTTAGCTGAAAAATGTTTTTTAAAATTTAGGAGAGGTGTAAGACCGAGTCCTAATTAGTTATAATAATTAACTGTTTGTAAAGCGTGCGTTCCCATTTTCCATTTTTCATTCCTGGCTAGCTTTCCTCCGTTTCGAAACACCATCACTTTTGTTTTTTCTAAATTTCACAGTACCGAACAACTTCGTCGATCATTAACTGAAGGGTTTTCGGATCTGGAGCTAATAAAACCACATCATCTGCATACATCAGACAACGAACGGCAATCCCCCCCACCTTGACGCCTCCGTTGATAAATTCCGAGAGGTCATTCAAAAAAGCGAGAATGACAACAAGCATCCCTGCCTAACGCCAAATGCCCTTGTAATCCCCTTACCCGTCCAAACAGAAGCCTCTGTGTGTCTATACAAAGCTTGAAGTGTATTTATAAACTTGCTTGATACACCACACAGGTACAATTTATAAAACAACGAACTTCTACTTGGGGAATCAAATGCAGCTTTAAAATCTATAAACAGACAATATAACTTTTTCCGTTTTATTCTTGTTTACAATTTAATAATATTTAACAAATTAAAGATATTGTCTGTTGTGGAATATCCCCTTCGAAATCCGGCTTGGCACTCATTCAGTACCATGTTTTCATTAATCCAGCTATTAAATCTCGAGAGGAGCAAACCCGTGAATAACTTCGCAATACAATCCATGAAAGAAATGCCCCTATAATTGCTCACTTCGTTCACATCTCCTTTTTTAAAAAGAGGGAAAATGACCGATTTAGAGAAGCTGTCCGGAACCTGTGACGTTTCATAAATAGTATTAAATAAATTCAATAAAATCTGAAGAAAACTATCTGGGCAGGCTTTATAAAATTCATAGGGAATACGATCATTCCCTGGAGCTTTTCCGTTCTTTGCCCTGCCTAAAACCTCTTTTAATTCATACAGTTCAAAACCTTTATCTAACTTTACATTTGTATTGTAGGGAGGCGCATATAACATTGTGGTCGCCTGGACAGGAGGGTTTAAAAGATTACAATAATATTTGAACCATTCTTCTCCCGTTATATCCGGACTTCCTATGAATTTCTTATTCTTTAATATATTTACCAAGTCCCAAAATCCTTTAGAATCTTTAACCGTTTTAAATTGATTAACAACACCTAAATAAAATTCTCTTTTTTTACTCTGACATAATTCTCTGTACTCTTTATTACTTATAATATAATATTTTTTAATTAAATCACTATTTGTTTTCCTAAACAGATTCAATAGACTAAACACTCTTTTCCTTAATTTCAAACATTGAAAATCAAACCATTTTTCTTTAAAATTATATTTTAGACAACACTCTTTGCGACCTCCTAGAAAGGACGCATTCCTAATAATATCCCCAAATATATTTATAGCCTCTTGAGAATCTTTCGGGAGATTTATCTGGCCAGCTTTATTTATATTGTTTCTAAAATTTAAATTATCCTGCTCTGTCCATTTCAACTTCGGTAATATTGGAAGAAAATAATCTTTTTCAGCCGTTCCCAAATTTAATGACAATTGCAGAGGCATTGGTCCGAAAAAATTTCCGAATTTATCTTAAAATCTTGTACCAAGTGTAATATATCTATAGATACACAACAATAGTCTATAACAGAGCTGCCACGGGGCCCAATATACATAAACTCCCCGTACTTGTCCCCAGGGGTTCTGCCATTTAAAACTACCATGCCGAAATCAGCACATAAGTCCAGAAAATGTTCTCCTTTATTACTGGAAGTGTTATCTTTAGAATTTCTGTTCAAACTGAATTTAAGCTTACTAATGTGTTCTTACGGTTTTATCCTCCGCAGGCATCACAGAAAACGTGAAGTTCTTTGATTTCAGGGCTCATATTTTGAATTTTTAATCATAACCAATGGCGGCTACTGGTATTCGCGATTGCGCGACTGAACCCCCCAGCTATTTGAAAAAAATAAAATAAAAAGTAACAAATGTTTATTACTTTCTCTAATTTTTATTTCATATTTCAATTTCAAAAAATATTTTCATTTTTATTTATATTAGTTTCAAACCTTGGTCACAGTAAAAATAGTATATATTGCCTGATATCAAATTTCAATCAAATCCATGTAAATAAATAATTTGTTTGTCAAATCCGAGGAGAATCAGACATAAAAGAATAGGAACGTATATCAATATAGGAGCTCAGTCTAATGTGTTGTTTAATGTATTGTGCATTTTTGTACGATTGTAGGTATAATTCCTGCACATATCAGGCGATGTATAAAATGTAGGAAGTTGGGGGTTCACAGTTCGGCATCGCGCTGGAGAATTTAATATATATATATATATGTATATATAAAAAAAATTCTTTGTGTTAGTATAGAAAAGTGTATATTCCTTATTACTTTTTAAAATAAGAGTGGGGGATTCTTGCGCGATGAACATTACTTACGATCTTACGAACGAACTTACCCGATCTTACCCGGAGTTAAAAAAGTTGTTTTTAGCAAATGTATTGTGTTGGTGTGTGTGTGTATGTATGTATGTATGTGAAGAGCATAGCTCAAAAACGAAAAACCGTAGAAAGTTGAAACTTGATATTCCGTTTAGGTATCACCATGGGATCTGACCCTAAGTTATCTGTCAAAATTCTTCAACCGGAAGTACCACTTTACTAGTTTTTTTTTGCCATTTTCTCAAAAACGGCTCCGACGATTTTCTTCAAACTTGGTATATCAACTACATATACAAAGAGCTACAACTTTTATTTGAAACATTTCTCTGGGAAAATTCATTTAAGGACAGTTATGGGCGAGGGGGTGGGGTTAGGTTTTCAGCTAAAGTGCTATTTCAGTTTATTAGACAATTCTGCATTTAAACTATGTTAATTATAATTAAACATGTTGTTGAAATTCCGAGTTTGAAAAATCGGATAACCGGAGGTGCGTTTACTTTACCACTTTACTAAATGATTTTTTCACTTTTTCGAGATTTTCTCAATAATTGCTCCGAAGATTTTCTTGAAACTTCTTATATAAACTAAACATACAAAGATGTGTAACTTTTATTTAAAACATTTGTCTGGTAAAATTCATTTAAGGGCACTTTTAGGGAAGGGGTGGGGTTATATTTTTCTCTTAAGTATTTTCATAGTTGATTATACAATTCTATCATCCAAACAAAATTAATTAGAAATAAATAGATGGGCAAAATTCTGAGTTTCAAGAAAATTGTAAACCGGAAGTTCGCTTTTACTGGATAATTTTTTCAGTTTTCGACGGTCCCATTAAATTTGGTACACTAAGTATAGAATTTGTCAATTACAATTTTGAGAACTTGTGTGAGTTTTTCACACCAGATTTTTTGTGTTGTGATGTGCCTGTGCCAATGTGTGGATTTTTATATATTATTTTTATATTTATAAAAATTTGATGTTGGTATTGGTACTTAAAACATCACTAAGATACGTATATGACCCAGCAAAGAATCAATGCTAACTCATTGACATTTCCTTTGAACCGAAACACTTTATTTAGATAATAAAAATTTCCGTTAAGTTAACCACTTAATTTTCGAACTCAAACGGTACAACTCTTTTTTTCGCAGTTTTTCTCTGGGTGCACAGTGACAGATTTATTGTTAATTTAACATATTTAATTGTAGGGGAGGGAGGCAAGTTTTTACCTGGCTCCTGGCTTACTTCATGATTTCTATCTAGCCAAGCTACTAATAATGATAGGTAATGTATTTAAAAAAAAAAAGGTTGAACCCCCACATATCCAAGTCAGGAGCCGCCACTGACCATAACATACTACAATCTTCATCGGGACCGCTTTTAGCCTCTCCTTCCGTGTACACATAGAAATCGGCAGAATTAGTTTTCAGGTCATGAATGCAAAAGACAACAAAAGTTTTCGGAGATAAAACATCTCTTGTATCGGTATTTTCGGTAACGAAAGATTCTGCACGAAGTCAAAGACAATCGCTCCACCCTCAGGGTTCTTAGAACAAAGATTCTTGTTGTTTCTTATAAAACTTCTTGGCTCGGCGAAGATGAACAATTTTTTTGGCGACAGCAGCACGTTTTGCATTTTCATTGAGATGCAGACTTCTAATCTTTGCAATTAGCTCTTCGCAAGTGCTACATACATCTATCTGGGGACGTCCAAATCTGTAGTCATGATTTTCATTGAAATATTTTCTGTGAAAGTCATATTTCACTTGATTGGCCAGATTTGGGTGTTTTTTACAAAAGAGCTCATATAAGGTTTTAACGTTTAATTCAGCACTCAAATATTTTATTTTTTTGTTGCTATAGTGTGTTTCTTTTAAAGGGAATTCCTTAATATGTTCGTCGATCTTTGCACGAACATTATCAGGGATTGCATTTCCTCGGTGACCATTCTTCCCTCTGTTATCAACGGCCAATAAACCTGACGTAATCAATGAAGACAACCTAAAGCCGGCTGGCTACACACGTAACTGCATACTTGAACGGTATACTTGCGCAGTCGACTTGTACATGCATACTTGATCTTTGTATGGAAGACTTGCGCAAGTCAGAAATGTTTAAAATTTCATACTGCATACTTGTGGGCGCCATCTTGTTCATGTTTAAAACGTCATTGTGCAACCTCTCAGTCACTAAAAGTGTATAAAGGTTACTTTATCAAAACATATATAATTCATAAATAATTATGTCGGCTAATTTTAGGAAGGGGCATAGATCAATTATCGAAGAATTTATTCGTATTTATGAAAGCGAACCGTGTCTGTGGAATATTAAGTGTAAAGACTACCACGATAAGGGTAAAAAAGATGTTGCTTATGCCAGACTAGTAACAAAACTGTCAGAAATAGAGCCAAATGTAACTCGAGATATGGTAGTGAAAAAAATTAACAGTTAAAACAGTGAAAAAAATTAAAATAAAAGCAGCTAAAGCGAGATCGTCGTCATCGGCCATAGTCGCCAGCTGTTTTTTGTTCAAGTATACATGAGCCGTGTGGATCACATGTATACTTGCGCAAAAGACCTGCGCAAGTATACCGTTCAAGTATGCAGTAACGTGTGTAGCCGGCTTAAAAGAGTGCTTTCTTTTTGATACAGTACAAAATTGAAAATGCATTTTTACACACAGTTACACGTTCAGTGCCTTTCATTATGTGGTAAACAAAAATGTTATCACGTTTAAGTGGAACTTCACTTTGGAACGCCTACGGCATGGTGATTTACGGTCAATCAGTCCCATTAAAAATGTGTCTTGCTCATTTTTTGTTTGGAAACCATGCAAAGTATTCAAACATAGTTCCTTTTCATGTACACTAAATTTCGTAGTGCATTTATATTTACAAGAGCAATCCCCATCACTGTTTGACTTAGCAGGCACTGTGGTCCCAGTTCTGAGACTAACATACTCTTCACCCGAAGTCTTTTGTTTTTTGTACTTCATAACTGTAAGATTCTGGATGACGAACACCTTTCCTCTTCTTTTTAGGCGTAGTATCTACATCACTTTCAGATGTACTTGCGAACATTGCAACAAGTTTAAAACAATTCACATTCAGTTTAGTTTATACAATAGAACAGAAAATAAACAAAGATTTTAACTGAGACAATAGTGTTAGCTATTATAGGTTAATCACGTTAAACACAACAGTTATGAACAATAATGATCATAAGGTTAAACAAGGACGTGAATAGTAACTCATAACAGCTGTTAGAAAGCGCGGTGACAGACCATTAGTGGGAAACGTTCGGTATCAGTTTGAAAAGGGAACAAGACCTGGATTCGTTCTCTTCTTCAAACTGACGAATATTCCTAGGACCAATTACACCATTAAGCGGGTCGTTTTTGTTGCTTTCTTCTAGCTGAATATGTGCAGGTATATGTTAAGACACGTTAGAGGCAAAAAAACGAATTTCAAGTTTTTGGCGCTTGTACCCTTCTTCAAACTGCTGGTTCAATTAAGAAACTAAGTTTGTCTTGTCTATTTTGTGTTGGCCAGGCCACCTTTCATGTCAATTCTAGATTATAATTTATGTGAATTTTATATTTAAATTTTGTCTTGATTTGTCTTTGAGACCTCACGCCCTGACATTTCCCCGTCCCCAAAAAGAATTTTTTTTATTTTTATATATACCCCCCAACACTTTGCTTACTTATTTTATTTACAGTAATAGTATCCTCACCATTTACATTATTTACAGGGTTTTCCTCCTCTATATTATGCTCTTCAATTTTATCAGGTGGAATTTTCCGCCCATCACTTTTGTAGAATCCATTTAACAAAAAACCAAAAATAACCAGAAAGATAAAATGTAATAATAGACACAACAGTGATAAAAACAGTGAATAACAAAATTTTTCTTCTATATAAGAAAACCAGAAGAAAAATTTATACTGAAAAATATAAAATTCTAACATAAGTAAAGTAGCTTAGTGGCAAAGTACTTAGATTAGTGGCAAAATGAACTTTGACCAGTTCTTTACTCTACCACGTCCAAACGAGTACTGCGTGCAGGCAAAGTAAATTGGGTGAGTAAAAGACGTTAAATCAGCTATTACGGACACAGTAGGAAGTAAGTGTGAAATTTAGGAATAGGAGAATGTAGACCAAAAGATAAATAAATGGATCCAATTGCGCAAACTAGATAATTGCAAAGCCTTGGAAGTGAGGGTACTCGAGGAGTCATATCATATTTAAAAAAAGAAAGTATATAGGTACTTAATTTTAAATGCAGTGATCATGAAATATAAAAACACCATTCCGCCGAAAAAACTTCGGGCAAAATTCAGACGCGGAGAAAAGGAGAGTTTTACGGTGAGATCACAAAAGAAAAACTGCAAGTTAAAATGTATTTTTCTTTGATTTGATTGAAATTAAAAATACCCAAAAATTCAAATTGATAATTTTTTTTTGGTATTCATATCGTCAGGCCTTAAAATTACAATGAGATGTTTGGACACAATGGCCGGAGGAGTTTTTTAAAAGAAAAATTCTTTGTTGCTTTACGTTTCGGACACCATTGGTGCCCTTCTTCAGGAGATCTGTAAAAATTTATTGGAGAAAATACAGTATGGTAGTTATGAAAAAGTGCATAGATTTATAACAAATTTTGTTAAAATCAATAACAAATTTTTGGTTTAAATACAATCTTGATGTCAAGCTAGAGCTAGACCATAGTAAATCTAAAATAATCCAATGATATATTTTTGAAACTTGGAAATTTGGTTTTTGTTTGAATAAGGTCGTTCAAAAATATTTTTTAATCCATGTGAACTTAGTGGAATTATTTCGAAAAACAATCATTAACGAATGGAAGATGCTTTTCATTCTTCTAATGCGAAAATAATGATTCATAATTTATATTTATACGAACATTGTAAATTAAAATTATTTAAAAAGAAGATTTTAATATTGCTATAATGGGCAGTGGTAAAATATCCTGAAATGGACAAAACTTGTGGTTGGTTTTTGGAACATAGACAAAATACTTACAATTGTGCTGCGTACCTTGTATATTAGCCGTTGCATGGGACCTACGTGGTTGCGTCCCTCACCAATACTTTGAGTCGGCCTTGCATACGAGACACGCCGGGAAAATGCAAGATGACATTTAGATAATGGTAAATAATAATCTTTGTCTTATTCATTGTTGGTATAGGAGCATCGATGGCTTTTAAAGTATTGCTCTTTAGCAGATTATTTCCCGATCTACAACTGGGCTTAAACAAATACACAGCTAGCTGGAAATGTAAGTTTAGCGAAGAACCTAGAAAAATTGTTTATTGAATCTATTGGGATTAAAAAGTGAACTTTTGAAATGTACAAAATCAAATTATACGTGTAAACTTTATAGTTATAATTCTAAAATAAATTAAATGGTATTCAAATCGTCAGGCCTTAAAATTACAATGAGAAGATTGTGCGGCAATGGCCAGAGGTGTTCTTAAAGAAAAAGAATTCTTTGTTGCTCTACGTTCGGGTACCATTGGTGCCCTTCTTCAGGAGCTCTGTAAAAATTTATTGGAGAAAATACAGTATGGTAGTTATGAAAAAGTGCATAGATTTATATTATTAGTGCATATATTTTTCTTTTTTTGTTATAAATCTATGCACTTCTTCATAACTACCATACTGTAAAATACTGTATTTTCTCCAATACATTTTTACTGAGCTCTTGAAGAAGGGCACCAATGGTACCCGAAACGTAGAGCAACAAAGAATTCTTTTTCCTTAAAAACTCCCCTGGCCATTGCCGTACAAACATCTCATTCTAAAATAAATTATTTAAAAAATATATTTTCAGAAAAAGAAAAAAATTATACCATTGCAAGCTGTGTATAGATCATTCATGACATAAAACCTACTTATAAAAAATGCAGGAATGTATCATAATATGTGTTACTACTAAAGTAAAATGGTGTTGAATCCTCTTGAAGGATTGAAATGATTGTAAAGGTTGACAAAACGGATTATGCAAATCCTATTGTGTTCATTCCAAAGAAAAATGGTTCGATTTAGAAAATGTGAAGATTATAAAATAAAACGCTCAGCTGTTAGTTGATTTTATTATTATTTTTTTCTACATGCTACATATTAATTTAACAATATTCACTACTGAATGTGATTATATATTATTAGTACTTTTGTCATCATTCTAGATTGTTGCATCTATTTTTCTCATTCATTTCTGAGATAACATTTTTCCAAACTCCGTTTTATTAGATGCTTACATTCACAGTCATAGACTTGCTGTTCAATCAGGTCCACTACTTTATCTGCCCAAAAATTTGGCGGATTTCGCCAGAACTTTATTATTGGTATTCGATGGGAAGTCTGAACACAGTGAAATCCTGGAATTTCGCACATTTGCTGTAAAAAATTCAATATTCACTGTTGATTCTTTTCTATAGCTGAAATAGCTACGTATATAGAATACTAGAATTCTTTACCTGTGTATTCATAAAATTGAGGTCAGATCGTGTATTCAAACATGTGATATTTATGTAATTTTCTGGAAAGTATTCATAATGTTCATCACTAGGTAATTGAATAATGGTTTTCACTGTATGACATAAAGGTTTATATTCAAATTCCTAGAAAATTAAAAAAGGATAATAATTTAGTACTTAAATTGAAATGTGCCTCTGATATAAAAAAAAAAGTTTCTCAATTTTTCATAGTCCTCTGATGATTAAGAAGTTTCAATCACAAAGCACAAATAAGGGGAAGAGGGTAATTTTGTGTTGAATTGCTCAATTTGAAAAACATATTATAGCAAAAAATGAAAATGGCAAATTTCTCTGACTTTACGTAATGCCATTTGTGATTTTTTAATAAAATAATCAGTTGTTAGTGAAAAAAGCCTGAAGAAGAAAAGAGGACTTCATTAGCAAGTTCACCATTCACATGGTTGTAGAAGATATGGCTATTCCACGTTCTGCAGCTAAACGGAAACCACTAAATTTATTGTTTATTCTCGCCAGGATGTTCAAGCTTCAATAACCGGAAATAATTTACTCATTTGATTTTCAGACTTAATTAATGAACTTACTTCATCGTCTAAGGCTACTTGTCTACTTCTTTTTTGTTCTTGAAATGCCCATCCTGGTATATCTCGTTCTAATGCCTAAAATTATTAACCAAAAAAAGATTTCAGAAACATAATTATTGGCTCTTACTATAATTAAATGCTCTATTTTTTAAAAAACTTGTTTTTTTATTAAGTTAATGAATTAAAAATAGTGAGTGAAAATGTAATTTCTATAATATATTGCACCCATTTTTTGTTTTGTTTTAATTTTTACACTCAAAATAATTTTTTTTTTAATATGGAATATATAAGCTTCATCGACTTGAATATGTGCAAAGAATAAAATATATAAAACAAAATTTAGAATACTCCAAAATGAAACCAATAATCAAGGAAAGTTTTCCTGTATTTTGTAAGAAATGGGCACAAAACAAATGTTTCCTTTATATAACTGTGGTATTAAAATGTTTGTATTTTTTTTAAACAAAAGAGATTATACAGCTTTTTATTATTAATTGTACATTTCTTTATTTTTTAATCTCATTAAAAAAACAATCTCTTATCTTTATTATTGCTTATTTAATCCTACATTTCCAGGCAATAAACCTAAAGCTGTATTGTGATTTTGGTAATTAAAATAAATAAATAAATAAATATAATATTCCAAAAACAACATCCACGTTAAAATACGAATCTATATAACTTGCCTTTCGTAAATTCGTATTTGATCTATACAAATCACTAATTATATAATTTCTGATCTTTAAAAATAAATATGTGAAATTATAAATAGCAATTTTCAAACTCTTTGTTTATTTTTAACTTAAGTTTTTTTTAATTTTATTTTTCAAAAAATGTTATCAACAATATTAAATTTACTCACATTTTCATAGGTAATGTAGGTCGAATTTACTGGCTGTTCCCCACTATACAGTACCAGTATAATGGCATATAGACGAACGACGGTAAGATGGTCCTGTAGGAAAAATGTATCAGGATTGTAAAGAATATACCAATCATCTTACAATGGAAATCATTAAAATATGTTAACTTAAGGGAAAGAAATGAACATCTCAATTAGAACTAGTTATTCTGTTATAAATGGAAAAAGAAGTAGAAAAAACAAAATTTATTTTTCCTATTCCTAGAAGTACTACTGGTGTTTCTCTTTATAATGTCACCTCAGAAACATCTTGCCTCAACTAGCCTAAACTGGTGGTAGGAGTACTTCATAATACATCTTTATATTGATACCACTTTAAGTGGGGTCAATTCTTAAAAGGTCATTTTTTAATTTAGTTCAGGCTGAAGTGTTCAGCCAGTCTCCTTTTTTAATATTATGTTTATGACCATATTGGTGAAAAAAGTGCGTGATGAACTTGATGCTGCGCCTATACGGCGCTCTTAAGAGGATATATTATGACAATATTTTTTGTTTTTAATGTTGAAGAAGCTGTGGGCTATAAATTTTATGCTATGTCTCTGGATCGAAACACAACTTTCAAATACATTGACCGCTCTAGGAGGTGATTTCCTTGTATTTATGATTATAATTTTCCAGTTTCTCACACATATTGTCTCTCACGCTTCATTTCCTTTCTCCTTTGCTTTTATGTTGTTGTAGAACATCTGCTTGCTGAGTAAAAAAGTACAAACTGTTTTTAAATCTTTTATTGTAGATAGTATTATGAGAAAAGTTGAATTCGATTTTCTCAGTGAGAATGATATATATTAAACTATTTTTAAAAAAAGCAGTAGGATCCATGCGAGTGTCGAGGGGTTTGATTGTTTTTAAACTTTTTGATACCGGGTTTCACCTGTCTCCCGGGTGACCTGTATAAAGAGGGTGAGTGATGTATATTTTAATATTCATTTCTTCGGTTGATAATTATTCATCTCTTTTATATATTACACAAAATTATAAAATTATCACCCGGAGAAGCCATAATAATTTTTTTAGGGCGCAGTGGATTTGGTTTAAAGTTAGCTTTTTTTATGAACATATTTCACACAGACCTGAAAATTTCAAATATGGCGATAAATTCTTATTTTAAATATACTATTTATCTAAACACGAAATAAAAATAAACGTTTCTGGCGGTAATTGCAATTTTGGGATTTTGAGCATGTTATCATGTGCGTAGGTGAAATTGAAATTCTTAATAAAAACAAAGTAAAAATAGGTTGCGCCTATTTTTCGGTTAAAAAAAATATAATTTTTAAAAATATAAACAACTAACTTAGTCGAAATTATGCACAATTTAAAATTCTAAAAATAAAATGCTTTTGAAGTATCACCTTTTCCAAAATTCTGTTTTTAATATTTTTGGAAAATTCAGCTTTACACCAGCCTATGTTTATTGTTGTCCTTGTCTTATTTCTTATTACTTTCTATTACTACTAGTAAGTGGAAGTATTGTAATCGTGCCAAATTTTCGATACCGAGTTTTCACAGGAAAGATGCCTTTTGAGGTTCCCTTGCGATTTTCTCAAAAATGGCTCCGACGATTTTATTGAAACTTGGCCTATCAACTACACAGACAAAGATCTACAACTTTTATTTAAAACATTTCTCTGTGAAAATTCATTTAAGGCACTTTTGGGGGAGGGGTGGGGTTAGGTTTTCCTCTAAAGTGCTTTTCAGTTTACTATACAATTCTGTCATCTAAATAACATTAATTAAAATAAATGTGTTGTTGAAATTCCGAGTTAGAAAAAAATCAGATGACCGGAAGCTTTTACTGAACAGTTTTTTCAGTTTTCGACGAATTGCATTAAGTTTGTTACACTAACTATAAAATTTGTCAGTTACAATTTTGAAATCTGGAGTAAGAGCAAGTTGTGTGAGTGTTTCACTCCAGATTTTTTTATTAAATCCAAGATTTTTTAATTAGCTCTTGTTTGAAAAAAATCCATGTTTTGCATTAATCCATTTCATGTCTTGCAAATTATGAAAAAATTTAGGAAATACAATAATAACCTAGATATTATTTATTATTAAAAAAGATTTTTTTTTTTTAGGACTGGATTAGTTGTAAATAGTATCCTGTTGTTTCCCACGCATAATTCCTCCCAGAAACTAATCTAATATTACAGTATAAGTAAAAAATTCTTTTGTTTAACTATTTCATTTTTTTTTTTTTGTAATTATGTCATTTGTAATTTCCTTTTTGTTATGATTTCATAAAATGCCTTCAAATTCATTGAACACATTTTTTATATTTTAATTCACATAATTAAATAATGCCATTTTCTTTGTAATAAATGTTCAGTGGATTAACTGCTCCTTCTCACTGTTATTTTCTTATTTCCCTACTTTTTTTTTATTTTATTTTTACATTTCTTGTTCCCTCAAAAATTAAATTAAGAAATTATTGGTTACAGTTAGTGAGCAAAAATCACAAAAAATAATAATAACGGCTTCATTAAATTTCCAAATAGCCTTCAATCCGTTTCTTGACAAATTCAACATAAATTGGGTTTTATCAAAATCACAAAACTTGTAAAAACAGAATTACTTTAGCGTGATACAATGTTGATATAGTGATTATTAAATGAAATCGCAAACATTTAATTTTGAACTTAATGTACAAAAAGAAATCTTCCAAATTTAATTCTATTTTTTTAAAATTGAAAATGTTCTATGGGAGGTTATTTGATCAAAATTGAGATATCTACCCGAATGAGTGCTGAACATTACCGAGACAGTCGAACCACTTACCTACATTAATAATTATTATTACTAGTGTAACCAATTTCGATTTCAAACTGTGTGTTTGGTATAAACGTGTAACTTGTGAAAATACAATAAAATATTGCTGAAATTAACTCGGCGTTTTTATCTTGCTTTTCTTCACAATCACAATCTGTGTGACTGAAATTTATAAAACATTAAAAAAATATTATAATTCTGTAATTTAATAAAAAAAAAAACAAACATTTTCAATGTTAGACTTTTTCGTGAAAAATGTTTTTTTTGTAGGGAAATCCATTTTCAAAAAGTGGCTGATTGGAAATTTTCGTTCAAACTTCCTTCTAATTTAGCAATGAAGTTGCTATTCCAAAAATGACAAAAATATAACCTTTAGTGCAGTTATACTTAAGCAAGACTTTTCATTTGACTTTAGTTGAAACATAGGAATATGTAATTATACACACACATTTTGAATTTTTTTGCCAACTTTTCTAATATGTGATTAAGTGATTTCGATTCTATTCTAGAAAAATGCAAACAATTTTTCGTCTGGTTTACGGGGTTTTTGTGAGATGCGTTAATATTGCAAATTCGATTCGATGTATTTTTAAGTGGCTTGCACCATCTGACATAGAATTCTCTTGAGAATATTAAGAGAGGTGAGGGGTTGGGCGCCGAAGGTGCCAGAGGGGCGGAGCCCCTTTTTCGGGGCAGGGCGCCAGAGGCGACTCCCTCCCTGGGGTTTGGTTGCCGAATGCGCCAGGGGACAGAGCCCCTAGCTGTTCTATATACATAAAAAGTAAGTTATTTTTTATGAAATGCGTTAATATTGCAAATGCGGCTGGACTGATTTTTAAGCGGTTTGCAACATTTGACACAGAACGTTCTTGAGGATGTTAAGAAAGCTGAGGGGTTTTCTAGAGTATCTTAAGGGGGGAGCCCCACCCGGAAGGTTGAGCTTATCTGGCATGCCATGCAAGAATGCGTGCATGTAAATAATAATTTTAACACAAATGATAATATTGCAATACTTACAGAACATTCTAATTTCTAAATTCGTATTATTTGCAGTAAGATAAAGTCCTATCAGTTTAACTCCAGATTTATTCCCAAGATTTGTTAAAAGCGACTCTCAAGGACCCACCTACTAAGCTACCGAATTAGGTCGCTAGAGTGATGAAAGTATAATACAATCATAATCAGGGGCATTTTCGAGCGGTTTGCACCATTGACACAAGTTTCTTGAGAATGTCAAGGATGGTGTTCGTGCTTATGTGTTTCCTGGATCACAGATCCAGTATCTTATCCTGGATAACAGATTCTAAACATGGCTAAACAAAATAATATTGAACAGTTAAATGAAATGCATTCACGCAATACCGCGCATCGGTAACTTGGGGGGGGGTCTGGGAGGAATCCACAGTCGTCGTCGCAGCAAAGGTGTTGTTTGTGTCTTCCGCCAACCCCTACCGCCCGTCCGCCACTTACTTTCATGAAAAGGAATTTAAAGCAGTGTTTAAAGTGTAAACGAAAAATTTATATATTTTCTCGTTTTTATTCATTAAGATTTAAACTTTGTTTAGACAAAAGTTGCATTCAAAACAAAAGTTGCATCTGTGAGGACACTCAAGATTTAGAATGCCCAAACTGCGCAACCTCAGCTCCTCCAAGTCCTATAAGTATCGAGGACGAACAAGATGCAGCTCCTCCTCCAGTGAAACGACCTCGAGTGGAGATGATGAAACGAGGTCTTTTCGCTCTATGGAGTTTATTGAAGACCGAGTTATTTCTGAGAACCTTGAAGCTGGATCACATTCCGGATGTTTTGCAGGAGACATCCATCTGTCTGATGGAGTCTACGAGCCAGACATCCGGAGTATGGGAGACATTCCTCGAATGTCTTGGGAGTGCGTTCAGTCGATGGACCAAACGGACACCTCATACATCAAACCATTCGTGGATTGTGTGGACGGCTCATTGTCCACCATATCCCATAGTAGAAAACAAAACTTCCCAAATTGCGCAAAAGTGATACCTATAATGTGTAGTGGCTATAGTCCAAGTTTACCCTTAGTATTTTATTCCAGAAAATCGAGATAAATTAGGGGAAAAATCTGTAAATTCGCATTTCCGCTAATACGATTTTCTTCAAACTCGGAATCTTGGAAGACAATTTATTATACTTATAATTACATAGGTGGTATGGCCGAATAAATACTGAAATGAAACTTTTAGAAGTACCTAAAAGCTAAGGACACCTCGCTCCCAGAATCTCTCTCAACATCTAGTTTCCTAAAAAATATACTAGTTAAAAATGATAGTCCTTCATTTGTTGATATAAGGATTAAAGAAAATCATTGTAATGGTTTTTGAGAAACCTGTTCAATAAGTTGGCGCTACCAATAAACATATTTCGAAAGAAATATTTTTCTTGAATATGTGGATGGGTCCGCATTGCTGGATAACATCTTCTGGTATTTTATTCGCCGTAGCATGCATATTCCATTTGTTCCTAACCGGCATCGTCACAGGAAATTCACTAAGTTCGTGTAGAGAGTTCACCTTAACGTATAAACGTTGTTTGTGTTACACTCACAGTAGTTGGATTGTTGGTTGTATTATGTGCGGGAGGTTATAAGGTTATGTTACTATGTGTGCGTGTTTAATGACAAAATGGAATTATTATAAATGACGATTAGATACTAGAAAATAGTGTATAATAAATAGCATGTTTTAAAGGATACTTTATAACACTAAATTTTATTAGTGTTGTTAAATATTCTCAGTGTTTTATCAAATCATTTTTATTAGGGGTGGGGCGATAAAAAAGTTCAGGAGTATATTGTACTAATAAGAATAGATAAAGTTTTGAAAAAGGCAATGCAAAGTTATGGACAGTCAAAAGCTGGTACAAGTAATAAATAAATGTGAAATCCAAGCACGGTTAATACAAGAAAATATGTAGGTAAATTGATATGCAAGAAGGTCGGCAGCAAACGACAAATTGGAGATGGTGTTAAAATAATAATGGACCAGAAATACAAAAAACTTTACAAAAAATTGAACCAACTTCAGAACAAACAAATAAACAAAATAAGCAAACGAATAACAATAATATCAGAGTCATTTTCCGTGGTAGCCTGCTTCATTTTGTGGTCATCGACCGGTTTCGGACGTTTTTTCAGACAGTGTGATAACACAGACTTGCACAGAACAAATTCAGTAATATTTTATATGTAATACATAATATAATATATACTATACTCTAGTATAGTATATATAATATAATTATAATTTAAATATAATTGTTATAAATTAATATTATATAATATAACTAGCTACCCCTAATATACCCCTGCTTTGCTGGCCCCTAATATATATGTGAAAGTAAAAAAGTAAATTTATTTTATTAGAAAATATTTATTGAAATGAAAAATAATAAGAGTGATTAAAAAAAAATTTTTGGAATAATAAATTTTAATGAAATACAATTTACAGAAAAAATGCATAGATTCTGTTAAAATTAATATTTTTATTGTAATGCTTTTCGAATGGAAAAATTATTTTTCTTATTGTAATGCTTTTTGATACAAAATATTTATTTCTCTGCCTTCTAGGGCATATATACACAATGCGGAAGGTTTGCCTACTCGCGTGCAAGCTACATACAGTTGACCATGTGAAAAACATGGGTTTTCCAAATTTAATCCGCATATTTTAAGTAATTGGCCTTGTACTTTGTTGATGGCCACGGCACAAGCGAGCCGTACCGGAAACTGCAATCGTTTAAACTCAAAAGGTGTTTCTGTAGGTATCATGGGGATGCGGAGCAGTAGAACGTTTTCACTTTTGAATTTGCCAATTAAAATGGTTGCTTCTAAAACATTATTCATTATTTTTTCACGGCAAGTATAGTTCCATTGCTGAGACGTGGTGGGTCGAAGTTTTGACCCAGCTTTGACTGGGTCGCAGCAGGATAATAGAAGCCCCAACTTTCAAATGCAGAATGTGAGATGGTAAACCTGGCAAATCAAGCGAGTTTAAATTCAGTGGGATAATTAACTGATTCATGACAGTATCTATTGATTTGAATTTAAATGTTTCGCCAGGCACTATATTTTGAATTTTAATGTTGATGTCAACATTTTTGGCAACCAACATTGCACGTTCTGCTAAACATTGATGTTTTCTGTAATTTTGTTCAATAAATGGAAAAATACTCTGAATCAGATTCTCTTAAGTGTCAATTAAACTGTAGAAATTGTTTGGCAATGTAACACATTTTGTTTTTTCATCTACTGGTATTTTTCCCTCTCCAACATCTAATAGTTGTTGAGCGAAACGCGCTAGTGAAGTATAGATGTACATGCATATTAATAGTTAAACATAGTGTGATGACATGTGCCTATAAATGAGATGATTTTAGGCATGCTTTGAGTTCGTCAGCAAGTGTTGAATGTGGAATAACTGATAATGTTTGACGGAAATCACCAGATAATAAAATAAGTAAACCACCAAATGGCTGAGTAGATTCTCTCAAGTCTTGTAATGTTTGATTGAGTGCTTCTAATGACTTTTTATGTGCCATAGTACATTCGTCCCATACCATGCATGTTTTGAGAATTGCAGCCATTCCTGAATTTTTCGAAATATTACATGTTAGTGTTTCATTGAATTGGATATTCAATGGTAATTTTAAAGCAGAATGAGCTGTTCTTTCACCATCCAATAAAGTAGCTGCGATGCCAGAAGAAGCAATATCTTTTTGTGATCGGAAATATGCCAATATCAACGAAATAAGAAAAGTTTGTCCGGTGCATCTAAGAAATATAATCCGCCACTTTCGTTTTGAACAGCTGCTATAACAGTATTGTAAATATCCCTCTAATGTGATGTCATTTTCGGAATATTCATTTGTAGAAAAGCATTCAATTCATTGACATCAAAATTTTTTTCTCGTCGCAAATCACGACAAATAATGTCAATTGCTGATCTGTTGGGTGTTGTCATACCTAACTGCCCCAGGGGTTTATTGGCGATGAACAAACACTTGTCTTCTATTAAAATTAAAGCTTCATTATATATTTCGGGTGAGAATGGCATTTCGTGCTTATTCGTTCTTATACGTTATCTCAGAAGAATATCTCGCACATGAAGTCTTTATATTTTTCCCATAATTCTGTTGGATGATGGGAAACATGTAGTTAAAATTATTGAAAACAAAGTTCAGAACTCTATGAAGCGGACTGTCTTACTGATTGACGGACATGCACTGTACGATATGCGGAAAACAGATTTTTCGTATCTTCTGAAAAGCGCCACCTCAAATTTTGTGTACTAAAAACAATCTATACCTCAGTCTCAACAATATATATAAATTTGACAACATTTGAGTCATTAATTCTCGAGATTTGCCATTACGTACAACGGACATTCATTTATATATATCTTTTTTACTTTAATGAATGATTACCCAGAGTTAAATTCGATTTCAGCTATCTAAATGTAATATAAATATAACAATAACATATAATATCTAAACACGTTTTTAATAGTGTTGGGAAGGGTACTCAGTGGTTAGCGTACTCGACTCCCACGCAGAGGTCCAGGATTCGAGTCCAGCTGTGCTGCCCTTAGATATTTTCTTCCTAGGAGGCCTTACAGCTCACTGTCCGGTGATGGACAGTGTTGTCTGTAACGGGAGAACACTGCTTGGAGGCTGGCAGTGCACTAAGAAGGCTCCGGGCGCTAATGACCATAGATGTTGACGTGGCTTAAATGAAAAAAAAATAGTGTCATTTCTTCATTGGAAGCGTTAAATAGAATTATTTCTGTAATCTTGACACAATTAGTTCTTTACACTGCCTATCTCTACCCTCCTAATTGTATTTCAATATTAATCACAATTTCTGTAAAGATATCTCGATTTTCCTTGAATGCACATCTGGACTGGACGGGAGGGAATGCCATAATTAAATTTCCGCAAACTGTTTATAATATTAAAAACATAAATAGCACGAGTGAATCTAATTCTTTGATAATCAGAAATTATCATACCTCATATTCTAACTTGAAAAAAAAAATTCTGGTTAGCTGACTGGAAGGCCTTGTAACAAAACAATAATGCTATATTTAAATTGAACTAGATTGTCTTCATCCTTATTGTTTAAGACATTGTTAATAAACATTGTCACATTTTTATGTGGTACGCTCTGGTTTGGCATATTTCTATTTTTAATATTGTAAATAACTCTTCCTTAAAAAAAGAAAGATATCATTTTAAGGAAACAATGTCGATCTAAATTCTGATATATGCACACGCGCTTCCCTGGGTTTTCTATACTGATGTCATGCTTTATCAAATTAAATACTATTTCATTAATAAATGTGTGCTAGGTTGATATTGATATGTTAATATAAAAAAATTTATAGCGCAACGAAACGCACAGTTTCCAAGGTCGGAATGTAAATTGAAGTTGGAATAAAAAAAATTCCAACGACATAGTTCTCAAAAGATTCCCTAAAATATAGCAGCAATTATATAAAACTTAAATCATCTAAAAACTATGATTTTAGGAAATTTATCATTGTTTTTGTTTGTTTTGTTTTGCAAAAACCTTAGATGTAGAAAATTATGAAAATATAATTTATAACTTTAGAGTTTTTTTTTAAAGAAAGATTTAGTTATTAGTTTTATTTCAATTTATAAAATATACAGTGGCTCAAAGTGAAAATGATACATTTAAAAGAATCAGTTTCAATTTTATATTTATGTTTACTATTTAAGCAGGAGAAAGAGCAATTACATAAATTAGTTACTCAAGCATTGTAATTACTTCTAATAATCCAAAGAAGTACAAAAAACTTTATAATATCAGCATATACAACAAATTAAAATACATACTGAAAAATTAGATCAAAGTGAAAATGATACACATTCTTTTTTCTAAATGAAAAAACGAAATAAAACAATTATTTTTTTCTCTAATTCTTTATAGGTAAGCCTTTGTTAGAAATTACTTCATGAAGACGTTTTTGGAAGGAATTCACAAATTTTCCATGTAGTCCGGTGAAATTTTATCCCATTCTTCTTGCAAAACCTTTGAAGAGTTTCTTTATCCGATATTTCGTGTTTCCTTATTTCTGTCTCTAGTTTAGCCCTAAGTCACGTTAAGATCTGGTGATTGAGGTGGTGTTTTTAGAATGGTAGGACAATTGAAAGTTAACCATTCTTGGACTAAATGTGCTGTGTGCTTCAGATCATTGTCTTGAGAAAACACAAAATTGTCTTTAATATTTAATTTTTCAGTACTTGCCCTCAAATTTTGATGCAGAATGTCTATGTACTTGTGCTTGTTCATAATTCCTTCAATGAAGTGCAAATTACCTGTCCCAGCTGCTGACATACAACCCCAAACTTTACTGAATGTTTTTTCAGTTTTTTGTGATTTTCTCGAAAACGGCTCCAACGATTTTTTTTTTTTTTTAACATGGAATAATAACTACATACCTAAACAAAGAGCTGTAACTTTTATTTTAAACATTTTCCGGGAAAATTTATTATGAGCACTTTTGGGGGAGGTTTGGGATTACGGTTTCCTCTGAAGTGCTATTTCAGTTATTACGCAATTCTATGATGTAAATAATATTAATTAGATTTAAATATGTTGTCGAAATCCCGAGTATGAAGAAAATCGGTGACCGGAAATGCGCTTGACTGAAAGCAGTTTCCAGTTTTCTGCTATTTTCTCTAAAATGGCTCCAACAATTTTTTTAACTTTAAACTACACGTACAAAGAGCTATAACTTTTATTTGAAATATTTTTTCGGGAAAATAAGGAAGCTTTTGTGGAGGGGTGAGGTTACGGTTCCCTCTAATGTGCTTTTTCAGTTCAACAATGCGCTATACAATTCTGTCAACTAAATAATATTAATTAGAATTATATAAGTAGCCAAAATTCCAGTTTGAAGAAAATCGGTTGACCGAAAGTGCGACTTTACTGAATAAGTTTTTCAGTTTTTTTGTGATTTTCTCTATAAAAATGCCGACGGTTTTAAACACTAATAAGAATTATAAGTGTGAAGATAATTTGCCATTTCGCAGTGTGATAAATTAGGTGGTTAGTGTTCAACACCAAATTTTTTCTAAAATAATTTATATTTCACATCTGATCACGTTGGTTGCTCTTAAGATAGCCGATCGAAACCTACATAAAATCATTAGCAATCATGTGTTAATGTAGATCAATTCTCACATTTTTCTGTTCTTAGCAACAAAAATAACAATAATAGCTTTTGCTTTTCTTTCTTTTTTGATTTTTGCAACAAAAAACATGAACGTATCAAAATCTTAAATCTGATTTGCTAATTTAGAAATTTTTGATCTATTAATAAAATTTAAAAATAATGTATATAAATAAGAAGATAATATGGACGATATACTAGGCAAAATTGAATATGAAAACCCACTTAAGAGGGTGCCACGAGATTGTTTTTTCAAGTATTTTGATTTGTGAGTTTTCTAATTTTATTTCTTAGAACACTATGTTATTTATAAATATAATTGGGAGATAAAGTATCTTTTAGGAAAAGTATATTAAGCGCCAAAAAAATGGTAAGTCAAGGTAATGATTTAGGCAGTTTTATATGAAACCATTGAGCCTCAATAACAATATTATTGAAGTAATTCTTCAATGTATTTTCCTTTCATACTATTTTTTTTTCTTGAAAGTTAGTAGCAATAAAAAACAGTTTAAAGAAAAATGTTTGTACTAAGATTACCCGGCATGCCCCAAGCTAGCCTTCTATTTCTGGTCGCTTTATCTTTCATTTATTATATTACTCTAACTCCAATACTACTTTAAGCCGTTATTTATGGTACAGGAACTCAACCAAAGAGAATATGCCGCACATCATTTTCCAGGATAGATCCAATGTGCTTTCAGCTTTAGCACCCGCAAAATTCAGGTGGGATGAGTATTATCACTTTTGGAAAAAAATAATAATAAATTCAGTTTCACATAAATAAATAAAATGTGGCATGCATAAAAGTATTTTTTAATAAAAAATTAGGTGGTTTGAGATTGTGCGCTCATGATAACATGTTGCCATTAATTTATTTACTCTTTACTAGAACCTCTTGAACTTTGGAACGGATAATATGTTCCACCCTAATCTTATTAGAATTTTGGATATAGGAGTTTTAAGAATGTTAAAATTTTTGATAAATGGATTATAATAACGTTGTCATCCTTTACTTAAGAATAAGTTGCATTCAGAAGTTCCATCTATTTATGTTAGAAGCATGAATTAAAAAGAGCTCTGGAAAACAGTATATATACTTCCTATATACCATATTTATTTTTTATATATTTCCTGTAAAATTTTTTTTTACTTTAAAATCGCAATTGTGATCTATAACTGATATTATTTGCGTCATTACATTAATAGACTTTAATTTGACCGATTTCGGTTTTCCTTTATCCTTGTAGATGCTAACTTCCACTTGTATAGTTTCTGTCACACACCACACCGAATCAAAAAAAATAAGTGTGTGACAAAGCTTTACAAATGGAAGGCAACGTCACTAAACAAACTTGATGAATAAGTCTCTAATGACGTAGGAAAATCCAAATCCCGTCAGAATTAGTTAAAAAACTAAAACGGATAATATATAATCTCAAATAAGCATTAGCAAACGACAAAAGCAAACCGAATAGTAAATGTAAGCTTTCTTTAATTAACTCATACATACCGTATATTTGATAGTGAATGTAATCATTGTATATAATTTAATCCCCAAACGAATTATATGACATATGAGGAAAATTGACTTTTTATATGAGGTACAATCAACAACCATCTGTTGCTGAATTAGATTAATGACAAAATGTTAAGATAAGCCATTTTACAAATAATCTACTATTATTTGAAAAGTTGCAACATTCTATGGTAATTGTATCAATTAAAAAAAAGAATAACTGTAGGCTTTGGGTTCTCTACCTTCATACTGAATTTTTTGTAAAGACGAAGATCAATTTAAGTGGGGTCGCCGTTTTGTCATTACAAATAGTATAAGAAAAGTAAAATGCTTTAAGACCTTAAATCACTAGTGTAGACTAAAAACATATTTTTCAAAAATTACAACAGCCTTACATTACGTTTACACGTTAATGCTATTAATCGATATTTTAAAAAAGATTAGCTTCTAAAACACGTGCTACAAAGTAACATGCTACAACACTGACTAATAATAAGGCATTTATGTTATTTCTTAAAATTTGATAAAAAAACAGAAAAAAAAAACAGTTTTCATATTGAAATAGTTATTTAGTGGCTTAATGTGTTGCAGTATATAATTTCTTAAAATAACAGTATGCATTCCTATATGCAATTAGTAATTGTAAATTTGATGAGAATAACAATTCCACAGGAAAATTTCACCCGGTGTCATGCCGCCGGGTTCCCCGGGAATATTCCGTCGGAAGTCATCTACCGGCGAGATGCCCCCACTCCCTATGATCGTGGCGAAAGAGAATGCCAGTTTGTACCGCGAGAAGATGGCCGCGAGTCACACACCTTGGCCGAACACAAAGGACGATTATGAATTAAAAGATGTCATAGGTTCGTATTTTATACACCTAAACCAAGTGGATGGATTGAGAATTTAGTGAGAACAAAAAAGAACCTGAAGACTGTGCTGTGCCGTTAAAACTAAAAGAAATTTTCTCTCTCCTTGATAAAGGTGTTGGAGCAACAGCAGTGGTACATGGGGCGTTCTGCAAACCACGACAGGAGAAATGTGCAATAAAAAGGATAAATCTGGAAAAATGGAACACAAGCATGGACGAACTTTTGGTAAGTCCTTTAAAGGAAACCTAACCTTAAATCATTTTGGTGATTCGTAACAGAAACCTTCCCTTTAATTTTAAGTCATTAAATTAAAATGGGAATAAGAATAAAAACAATGATTTTTAATAAAAACTATTAAATCTCCTAACATAGATGTTTAATTATATATTACATTTTTGTTCGTCATTGCTGTGCCTACATTAAACAAGCGATCTGCATACAGTAAATGTGTATTAACATTGTCGTATTTATTTTTGTGTTTTTGGCTACGTTAGCATTACAATATTATGTGTAAAAATGATCTTCGTTGAAGCATTTGACCTTTTCGAAAGCAATCTTCCATTTAAGGATTTGTTTAAATATCGAATGAAGGCGTTACTAAATGATTGCTTTTCTATTGTTAGCTTTTTAGCTATAAGCTTAGCAGTATGCGTAACTTTGATCTCATTCAGTTAAAATAATATTTTAATGTCTTGATATATCTATTTTATCAATACTAAGTAATAATGTGTCTTTGTATATTTGTTCTTTTTTTAATTGTAAACTTTTACAATATATTTCTAAGTATTCTATAAACTTGAATGATAAGACATTTATGTAAACAGTGTTAGTGGTTTTCAGGTTATTTTTACGATTAGTACTCTGCAAAAATTTTACAACCATAAAAACCTGATAGTGTATTATTTACAGCGAGTACAATTCCAATAAATAGATTACTAATAAATAAATAACTAAAAAAATATACTGAAATGAAAATGAAGTTCAATAGTTGGAAAATTGGGTAGAATAGTTATTATTTCGAAGGAAATCCATAAATGCCTCCTCTGAGCATTTTTTTTTTTCAAAATTTTATTCAAAACATTATTAATTCATAATCCCTGTGTACCTAGTTTTCAGGGAACTACGAAACTTCAAATAGGAATGTTTGAAAATTATAATAAAGTATTCACGTGCTATCTAGTACTCAAAATCAGTTATCTATCAATTTGATGCTGTGCTAGATGATTCCTTCACTGGAATATAATATATAACAGATAGAATATGAAATTTCTAATATCACCATCTATTCCTACAAATATATGTATGTAATATTGTAAAATACCAGATGTTGCGGACCCATCCACATATTCAACCGTAAAATATTTGTATACTATTTTCACAGTATGCAGTCGAAAAGTTTATGGCAATTATAGTAAAGTTTGGAAAGTCCGTTTCAATTTAAATAGAAAATTTCTTATGTAGAATGGTTAATGTACATTTAAATATGGGTTTTTTCTTGAGTATTTGTGACAGACAAATATTCTTGGTCACACTTAATACGTCTAAAGAAATGCTTAGCAGATATCAGTGATGCTATTGAAATGATTTTCATAACAAATGTAATAGTTTTTGCTGTTATTATATCTTTTGTTAATGGTATCTTTAAAAAGTACCATAATCTTTTTGTTGAATCTGTTTTACTTTGTAGAAAGAAATCCAAGCCATGTCTTCTTGCAACCACGAGAACGTTGTCACTTACTACACAAGTTTCGTAGTAAAAGAAGAACTTTGGTTGGTTTTGCGATTGCTAGAGGGCGGTTCTCTTCTTGACATTATCAAACATAAAATGAGAACTACTAATTGCAAACATGGAGTTTTCGATGAAGCAACGATAGCTACCGTCCTTAAGGAAGTGCTCAAAGGCCTGGAATATTTTCACAGTAATGGGCAAATACATAGGTTAGATTATGACTTTATTTTGTCTCATTATAGAAATAATTTACACTAATTGTGTTGTTTACAAGAAAATATTATTCTTTGATGTGTAGCGTATATCATGAATTATATATAGCATTATTTTGCTTGACTGCGACATGATTGAACTAACTTTATTTTTTTATCCCTGAGAATGAACAGATTTACAGTGGTTAAATAATTATATATACACACTTTTTATGTTTTAGATCAAAGCAGCTGAAATAGCAATAACAGTGGCTTTCAGTCTTTTTTTTTCAGCAAGTTTTAGTATAATTTATTTTTAGTAAATTGTATCTTTTCCCATATTACATGCATTTACAAATAAATAGGAATTTGTTAAAAAGCTGTTCTGTCCAAGAATTAATAAAGTTTGTGAATCGTATATTCTGTGGATTTGGGCCGGTATATTTCTGAACTCGATCCAAATCTATTTCAGCTTTCAGTTTAGATTGAATTCAATAATCACGAAAATTAGGTAATTCTATTTATGAACATAATATTCCAAATAAAGCATGATCTGAGTAACCGATTCTTTCTTGTGATGATTAAGGACAAGGCCTTCATAATATCACATTTATCTTGTTGCTGCATTATATACCGTGTTATTATTATTTCCTATTAGAGATATAAAAGCGGGTAATATTCTGTTGGGAGAAGATGGTACTGTACAGATAGCTGATTTTGGTGTGAGTGCTTGGCTGGCCACAGGCAGGGACCTCTCTAGGCAGAAAGTCAGGCATACCTTTGTCGGCACTCCTTGTTGGATGGCACCTGAAGTTATGGAACAAGTAAGAGCTGTATATTAAGTACATTTAAGCAAAAAATATCCTGATATACCTATTCTTCCGCATGTAATAAGAGGTTAATTTTATTCGGAAAATTGATTTATTTGAATATTAAATTGAATTTCTTTTTGCTTTTGATGAATACTTGTTTTTTGCCTGAAAAGGTAACGTTACTTATGATAATATAAAAATTACAAAATAATTATTATTATTTTGAAAAATAATGCATAATAAGAAGTGGATGCTTGAATGAAGACATTAACAATAAGACAATTAAGGAATTAATTTATATAAAGATAAATTATATAAATAAAACATTTTAATAAGAAATTTGAATATTGACTGAAGTCTAAAATCTAAGAAAATCCCAGTCTCCAGAGAGAAATTAAATCTGCGGATTATGGTTAGCCGAAATGTCGCAGTTGCAAGGAGTTCTAAATGGTGGTTTAGACTACCTAAAGCCTCATGTCCACTTGCAAGTAGGTTGTGATAGTTTTTTGCAGCAAGTACTTGCTAGTCTGTCTACACTTTTTTTTAATTATGTGCAAATTTATTTTAGCAAGTTGCTCTAGCAGCTTCGTTTGTTCCCTTTTTTTATTGAGACGTGTACACGCAGTTTTTATTATACGGGAAAATGGCGTGGCAGCTGCGGTAGTTGTGGCATATTTGGTCAAAAAACGAAAAAAAGCAAATGACAGTAACAAAAAGTGTAGAAAAATTTGGGTGAGAAAGTGGATTCTGCGTAGTTCACCCAAACAACTTCACTTTAGGCATACACGAGAAGTTGTTAAATGAACTGAGAATTGAAGATCCTTATCAGCTAAAAAATTTTCTGCGAAAGTGTGCAGATGACTTTCGATTTTTTGCTTAATTTTGTGAAGGACATTTGCATCAATTATAAATTTCAAGGAGTCATAGAACTCCCAAGTGCTTTTATATACTTCACTAGTTGCTCCACTCTTGGTTTACTTGCGTTCTCAAGTTGTGTAGTTTCCTTTAAATTTCTGTTGCATATGCTTCGACTAAATCTGATAATTTTTGTAAAGCATTCTGCTTTTTGAGTCTATTTTTAAACTCTTTACAATGCACATTCCATAATTCCGGATATAACTTAAACTGTTCAATTAATAAAGAGGTTTCTTCTCTAGTCCACTCACTCGATCCTCCATTTGTAAATAAGTACTCTCACCATTTGCTGCAAATCTTTCGGAACAGTCCGATATTTATTTCAGAAAACTAATTTGCTGATAGAAGCTGGTACACTGTAAGCTATCAGAAAGTCGCATGTACATGGTCTGAAGTAAATTTGCAGCAATATTTGCGCTGCTGTTTTCACGCTTCGCAAGTGATTTGTGAGAGTAACTCTAGCAATTTTACTTGCAAGTGGACACGAGCCTTAAGATACTGTAACTTGCTGAAATGGCTACTTATGTCTTTCATAGGCATAGCTGTCTAAAACATTTAAACAGTCAAAACTTGAAGAACAAGCTTAGCGCCTCAATCTAAGCTGTTCAACTTCTGCTATAGAATAAATTATATTGATATTTAGGAAAAATTTCAAAATCTTTTTTTTAATCTAAAAATTTGGATTTCCCATGATTATATTATCTAATTCATATCGAAACACCAAATTATAATCCTTGAATTCGTTCCATATTAGTGTCCTGCGGCGAAAGATATCTCCATTCTTATTTGCATTACAGTTCTCGTGCCAAAAATGAAAATGCACATAGAATAAATTCTTTGCCTGGCCCTCCAAGAATACCTGGAAATGCTCCGTACTTCACAATAATAGTTTCCATTAATGCTGTTTCGTACACGTTATGAAGTGGAATTATTGTGCTATTTAACGATAACAAACTTACCGATTGCAAATCCAGCATTGAAATTAATTTTAGTAGCAATTATACATGAAGTATGCTATGCTATCTGTTGATTTTCATTACTATATTAGGCGCCTCGGACAAAAATCTAGCTAATCTAAACAGAAAACTTTGTATCCATGTGTAGCGTTTGCCTTGATTTTCTAATCTAAGAATTGACGTTTCACTTCTGAAGACTTACAAACCCTTTGAAATTAATTAATTATATATATAATTAATTATTGAAATTAATTAATTATATATATATCTCTATTATGAAATTTATAACTTATACATGAGATAAAATTATGTTGTATTTATTAGTGTTATTATTTTTAAAGGATCATGGATATGATTTTAAAGCTGATATCTGGTCTTTTGGAATTACTGCGATAGAGATGGCCACAGGCACAGCACCCTACCACAAATATCCACCAATGAAGGTATTGATGTTAACTTTACAAAATGAACCTCCAACACTGGACACTGGTGCCGATGATAAGGATCAGTATCGAGCTTATGGTAAATCATTTAGAAAGATGATCACTGATTGTTTACATAAAGAACCGTGTAAAAGGTGAGCTCTTTATATTTTATTATTTTTGAAATTCTATCTCATATATATGAATTTGTAATTTAGTGCCTTGAACTATGAGAAGTTCTAGCCAACTGGGATTTTATCCCTAGTAGCATTTTTGATGTTTCTGGGCGGTTTCGAATTTTCACCCATCGTCAGAGTAAGGGATTTTATCCCTAGTAACATTTTTGATGTTCCTGGTCGGTTTCGAATTTTTATCCATCGTCAGAGTAAGGCTATCAAGTTCGTTTTAGAGAATTGACGATGGATGAACGTCCGAAACCGGTTAGGAAAATGAAAAATATGCATGCTATGCCGGATAAAATCCAGATTTTATCCAGGATTGCGCACCCATCCACATATTAAACCATCTCTAACAATGTCTTAACATTATTATAAGTGTAAGAATTTCTTTGTTACCTCTTAAATGTTTCAACATTTAACAAGTGCAACATTTCATTAAATAAAGCTTTGCAGTCTTTAAAACAAACCCTCCAAATATTGTTGCCTATTTTATCTATTTTCTTGCAGATAATTTACAATGAAATTCCTAAATGAATACTCTTACTCTAGCAACAAGAGAAATGAAAGCCATTTGTCTGTCTTGCAGGCCTACAGCAACTGAACTCTTGAAACATCCATTTTTCAAGAAAGCTAAAGATAGGAAGTATCTGCAACAGACACTTGTAGCAATCGGACCTAGTTTAGAGACTAGAGTGCAGAAGGTAACTTTTATCTCTCTAATTTATTATTATTTTTACTTCCATTAATGTTCACACTGCCAAATTGGTCAAAGTTGTAATTTTCTTTATTAGTTTTATTAAACTGCATAAATATCAGGCCTGTTTTTAGAACATGATCTTTTACTGAATTTTTGAGACTGTCAGCTTTATTATAATTTAGTATATTTGTGAAACCATAATTTTTGACAATAATTTTTTATCATTAATATTAATTAAATGTTTAATAACTTGTAGGCAGCGAAAAGGCAACCAGGAACATCTGGCAGACTGCACAGGACAGTGACGGGAGAATGGGTATGGTCATCCGAAGAAGAAGGTGGCATGTCTAGCGATGAGGAAGTAAGAATAGATTACTGTTATTTTTTCCCCCAAATTAATGTCTCAAGTCTTTTTGATAAATGAGATGTTATCTTCAAATGGCGAACATATTCACTAAAAATCGTAAATGTAACTCAAATTTAATTTATATTCTTTCTTTTCAATACTTTGATAATCTAATTTGTCTAATTTATTATTTTTATTTATTGACTTATATTGCTTTAAAGGAAGTATTGCAATCGCATCAAATTTTCGAAAATGAATTTTGAGGGCCTTGGGTTCGAAAAATATTAGCTTTACCTCATTACATTGATTATGTTTGTATAATTATAAACATGTTTTCACGAAAACTCATTTTCGAAAATTCGGTACATTATATATTTGGTTTTGTGTTCTATATATATATAATACCGAACTCAACTTCGGTTTTATATAGTATAGATTACCTACATATAATTATCTATAATGTACGATTCGATCTATATAATTTTAAGAGTAATAAATAGTAAAATGCCAACTTTAAGAAAATTTGAATTTATGATAATTGCAGTAAGAGAAAGTCTGTTAATTTTCCCTTTGTTCCATCTTACTTTTCAGACAAGTCACTTGAGATCATTTTCATTCGCTTCATTAATATTAAATATAAAAATATAAAAGTCTTTCTGATCCTTTTTGGAGTTCCAATTTTCTAATTACATTGAATTCTGGTTTTATTTTATTAATTCATTATTTTCCAATAATAGGGCTCATCGAAGCCAATGAATAACTTAGAAGAGTGCTCTTCAGGTAGTGAAAAGGATTTAACGGAGTCTGAAGGAAGTCCCCTAAATCTTGTTCTTAGAATGAGGTTAGCGTTGAGATTGATTATGACTTTTAAAAAAATTTCACTATTTTATTTTTATTCAATTTCAAAAAGTTTAATTTGTTCCAATATTTTATGTTAATGAAATATTTTATAAGGGCTTAAAATAATAGAAAATGTGAATCATAATGGACACTTTCTTCGAGATAAACATGGCACACATTCTTCTGTTAGTTGTTATTCAGCCTGAGGAATAGTAATAAAATAAGTAGTGTTAATAATGCTCTACGAAGTGTTAATTTTGTTTATTTTACATGTACTTTGCATGTTGGCTTTGCGTATTGTGTGTACTTCAAGTTTTACTTCAACATATTTGTAGAAAGCCTTATTTGGAACACTGCTTCATACTGCCGGACATAAAGTAAGCAGTAGATTGTATTATTTATAGCAGTAAAAAGCAGTTTAATATTTTACAACTATTTAATCTGCCATCTTCGTCTCATCATATAATTAAATGGGCAAAACTGATTTAACAATACAATGGTTGGTATGACAAAACTAAAATGTTTTTTAAAAAAAAAAATCTCCTTGGTGTATTTTTCATAGTATAAACCTAACGCAACATTTTTTGAAACTCGAAAGTGTAATATTTAAAATTGTGTAATCTAAAGTACCGTTATAATCCCTCTATTCGTATAGTCGCTGTTAAACAGTATTATTTTTTATATAATATCTGTATAAGAGTAAGTTAAATAAGTTGCATCTACGTTTCAGTACACAACTCTATCATACATTCAATGAATGCTCTTCAGTGAGTGCAGAAATCTGCACTATAGTTTAGGAGAACACCTTTCACTGATAAGACTTTTGTTTTTTGAGGTCTGCAAAGTTGTTATATATAAATTAGGTCATCAGTCATCAAACACACAACCCACTCACTAATTGCACCACATTTTTGCTGACGAACAGAGCACAATACACCATAAAGGAGCCACAATAAATGTTCGAAATATCAGATGATTTGGCTTTGTGTTAATTCCATCTGTACAAGTTTATTCTTTACTATGTCGAGGTTGCATTCGGTAATACCAACCTTGCCTCTCTTAGTCCACTCATAAATAATTGGGGTGGTCTTTTAATCTAATGAGATTTGGTAAAACCCATCAGCTCATTGTTTTGGTCTTTAGTGAAAATTGAAACTCTCTAAGAACTTCTTAGCGCTGAGTCTTAACGACTGATTATATTATGCTTGATTATAATTATTTTAGTGCCAAGCGAATAAAGTTGCGAAATAGATGCTTAAGTATGACCGATAATATTGTTATTTGTAAGATTTTATCAATTGCAAATCTTTCGTTTTGTAAATACTTGATTTATTTCTTTATTTTTATAGGAATGCTAAACGAGAATTAAATGATATTCGATTTGAATTTGTGATCGGTAAGGACAAAGCAGATGGCATAGCTTGCGAATTGGTGGCCGCAGGGCTTGTGGATCCAAAAGATGTGTCCACTATTGCAAGTAACTTGCAGCGTTTAGTGGATAGCCAATCGCAAACTACAAAAGATACTTCCATCACTTTTCCATTGGTAATTTAATATTTTATAACAGCAAATATAACATTTCAAATAATATTTCTTTATCGTAAAAAAAAAATTAAGATTAGAAATGCAGAGGTGGGCGCGGGTTCGAAACCCTTAGTTTTTCTCGACCTAAGAGCTCTACAGTTCACTGTCCGGTGAAGGGTAGTGGTGTCTATGATGGGAGAACACTACTCAGAGACCGGCAGTGCGGTGAGAAGGCCTCCTAACTTTTGGGTAGGTATATAGGCCCAGAGAAGCTTTGGATAGCGTAGAGTTTGACTCTCGCCACTGGCGAATAAAATAAAATTCCTAAACTCTGAAAAAATAAACAATATTTTTGTTTGGCCGTTTTAAACAAGCAAAAAATTAGTTGGCTGCGGCCAAAAAAAAAAATTGACAGTACAGCCCTCACAAAACTTGCACTTACCCTTGCCCATTCCTTTGATTTCCGAAATGCGTGTGTCCTAACCACCCATTCCAACCACCAGAAGCGACTTCTTTCTGAATCCATCCACATTAACCTCAACCCTAACTCCATCGACTACAAAAAAGACAAGGACGTCATTAACCTCTTCTTACAACATTTTCTGCTCCCTCAAAAAAAAGCCCCCCCCCCCCCATTATACATTACTAACTTTCTACACTTTCCACTCATTTTCTAGTTTATTTATATTCATTTATTTCTCTTATAATTACTAATTGATATGTTTTTCATTTCTACCACTCTTCATATTTCCCAACTTGTAAATTTTCCCTTCTCTGTTTTCATTGCAAGAGTATCTTACTCCACAACTAAACAATAACCACCTCCAACATTTAACTCTTCATTCTTCCTTAACAGGTATCATACCTTTCTAATATTGTTTAATCTTTATATGTTTTACTTTTTATCATACAGTTTCCTTTATTTCCATATTTTTGTTTTGTAGTTCCTGAGGAAGGACATCAGAGGTGTCCGAAACGTCGAATAAACTTTTTTAAAACTAAAAAGTTTCTTCTTTGGTTCCAGCCAACTAATTTTTTGCTTGTTTATGAAAAATATAGATTATCAATCTTTTAATCGAAAAATTGCATGTAATTGGTTCTGAAAATGTTTTTTGTATTGATGTTCAGCGAAATATGATTTTTTTTATGCCTTGAGATATATATGTTTGTATTTTTATATATTTTATAGAATTCTGCAATTGCGCCCAATGAAACCCCTTCTGACGTTGCATTGATTGGTTATGCAGCTATCACGATAGTTGATTAGAGCAAGATAACGAAAAGTGTCATGTAGGATGGAAAGTGAGGTCAAAAATTCGCTGAAGAAAAAAAATTGTGACCAAGTCCATTGTTTTGCGACAAACAACAGACAATAAAATAGTAATAAATAAATTAGTGAGACACTTTAACAAACACCTTTTAACAGAGGCCTGTATTGTTTTTCTTCTTTATTTCTTTAATGGGCATTACAGAGAAGCCAGACATTACTGCTTTATTTACTGTCATAGTTTTTCTGTTGGATTTACTCATGTGAAAAGGAAATAAGTAATAATTAATTAAATTATCTACATGTTTGTTAAAGTATTGAAACGAATTTCTGCTCCATTAGGACAACGAAACGTCTTTAAAACACATATTAAATTGATTTCATTTTCACTTTTATATCAAGTAAATAGAAGCTGGTACTCAAGCAATGCCATAAATAGAAACTGAACAGAAATGATCATTAGAAAAAAATTTGAAAAAAAAAATTATTGAACGGAGAGAAAAATTACTGAAATCTTATGATAATGTTAAATTTTCAAAGGTGAAAATTAATTTAAATTATGCATTTGTTGTTGAAATAAATTAAATTCAGAAATGTTCAGCATATAAAGTTTTATATGTAACCCCAATAATAGCGTGAAGAAATTAAGAATATCATTGCTACCATTAGATGAAGTAAAGTAAAAAATTATAAAGACTTTCCTTGTGCTCTTGCCAAATGTGAATTATCATTCGATATTTAATTAATAGCAATTTGTTGCAAATGCTTGGCAAAATTGTTTTTCTTAAAATTTAATTTATATAATTGTTAGCGATCTACTGGTAGAGATTCAAAACAAAACAAAATTATTGACTGCAGTATTCAGTTGCATATGCCTGGAGTATTTATATTTACTGAATTTATTAATCTTGCAAATAGATGATTTTCTGCTCTTTTTTTTTTAAAGTTTTAAGCTTTATTTATTAAATTTCCATTTTATACCTGCTCTGAGAGAGTGCGATAAAATTGTTAAATGATTTAATAATCAAGTGGCAGAATTAATAATAAACATTGTTGGCTAGTCAGTATTTACTTTTTACATTTGTAATTATTGTTATTCTTCAATTATTCTATATGGTGGTGAAATGAGAATAGACAATATTTCAACAAGAAACCTTAGAATAAATTATATTATGTACTTAAAACTATTAAAATAAATTAATACAAATGGAGAAAGCAATTGTATATAAAATCATGTTTTTGTGAAATATAGTAAAATACAAAAATGCATTTATTTTATTCATAAGTTTATTTAATTTTTATAAAACCTATAAAATTATATTATAAGTCAAGAAAACTCTATGATTAAACACTTGAGTTTTTAATCACGTCTACATGGAAGACTAGTGGATATTGCAGTTCACAAAACATCGACACTTTTAATGAATTGCATATGACTTAAAAGAGGAAGCCGCTCACCAACTTTGTTTTTTTTTTTTTTACATAGATTTTTTAAAACAAAATGTCAGCCGCTTAAATTGCATCATATTAATATTAATTGAAACCTAGGTAAGGAATTATCAGGTCGCAAAGGCGAATTAATTTCTATAAATTTTGATGTAGCAGTGTTACAAGATAGAACCTAACCGCCAACAGAGAAGAATAGTCTGTCTATATTACTGGGTGGAAACACCATTGTCGATTTACTAAGCAACGAGTAATCGACAGAGTTCCCTTTCTCTCTGTAACAATTTGGACGCTTTAAAGGAGACGTACTGTAGAGTGAATGATAGTGTTGAATGGTGTTTTCAGTTTATTTTTTCTCTTCGAAAATGGATAAGAATATGTTGAGGGAATGAAGGAGGAATCGGAGGGCTTCCTCTGTTGAACTACTTATCGGCAGTTAGAGCAATTCAACGCAAAAAAGGTATAACTCGCTGGAGTCATATGAGAATAAACAGTCAAATAGGGCGGAAAAGAAAACCAGTTATTTTAAAGGGAATAATACGATAAATAGGAAGAGGTCACTATTGACAAAACTGAGAAATGTAGTTACTGTCATTTCAACAATCTTCATTCTTCATTCACCGAATTACTACCCCCCACCACCACCATTCTGTGTTGAGGCTTAGTGAAACCACTAAACTTCGGGTGGTATTCTCACAAAACGGAAAACTGCATTTCTTTAAATGACCTTACTACTAACGGGACCTATTTTGCAAAATGAATTAATTAACATTTCGAATTCCTCAATTGGGACTAATGTGGATATTAAAAAAATGTTCGGACAAATAAAATTAAGGAAGAGGATTCAAATCTTCAAAGAATGGTTTGGAGGGAATCGCCGGATGATCCTCTATTACATTTTCGTTTGCGAACAGTAACATACGGTACTAGTTCGGCTTCCTACTAGCTATTAGATGTCTACACGAAATCGCTAAGAATGTTCAATCGTTAGATCCCGACTTGGCAAAGTAATAAAAGAAAACTTCTACATGGACGTCCTAATATTCGGAGCAAATTCGGAGGAGGAACTAATCCTAATCTTTGGCAAAAAAGGATAAGTGCAATATTAAAACAGTTCGGATTTTATTGCGGAAATGGTGCACAAATGCCAAAGAGCTCCGGGATGAATAGGCACTTAACCAATCTGATCCTCATTGTTGCGTAAATTTGGACGATCGGGAACAACAAAGGCCTCGGGGTTAAAACAGAACACTGAGTTTGATAATTTTGTATTTGAATTCCACCAAGAGATAGGGGAGGGGTTATAACTAAACGTAAGAGAGTCAGCGACCTGCAGAAATTTTGGGATCCTATAGGGTTATAGCCTGAAGAGTTCATAAAGAGAAAAATGTTTGTTCAAGAATTATATCAATACAATTTTGACTGAGATGAACCTCTTCCAGCGGAATTACATAGGAAATGATTTAAATATCGGGAAGATATAGGTCTGTTATATGGAGAGTCTGTCCCCAGACGGATTTTAAATAATAAAGGAAAAAGATCTGAATTTATATTACACGGTTTTTCAGATTCAAATGAAAAGGCTTATGGATCTTGTGTATATGCATTTTCGTAGATGAAAGAGGGAATAGTTTTTCGAGACTAGTGTGCGGGAAGGCAAGGGTTGCTCCCATGAAATCGAAAAGCCTATCTAGACTTGAACTGCTAGGTGCATTGACGGTAGTAAAATTAATGGAAAAAACAGTGAAGGCTTTAGGCAGGAATGACATTGAACAACATTATTGGACAGATTCCCAGATCGTGCTACTTAGATAAATGGTCTGCCACAACAGTGGAAAACTTAGGTAGCTAATCGGGTGCAACAAATTCAAGAATTCATCAATAGTTAATAGTGGCATTATATCAGTATATCAATTCTAAAAATAATCCGGCAGATTTTGCTTCTAGAGGAGTGCAGATTAAAGAATTTATGTGTCATAAATTGTGGTGGGAAGGTCCCCAGTTAAGAAAATGCAATGTCCAAAATTGGGAACGTTAATAATGTTAATATTCCAGAATGTGTTAGAAATAAAAACAATAAAACACTCATAGGTAACAGCTAACAGTACATGGAATTTACTGCAGCGGTATTCATCATTTAACAAATTAATAAAAGTGACAGCTTACAGTAAGTCCTCACGCGTTGGTCTACTGACTAGCGTACTCACCTTGCGTGCGAGAATTCAGGGTTCGATTCCCGTGAGGACAAAGTCGGTGTTGACCAGCATCGTAATATAAAGTGGGATGCTAGAGTTAGTATTAGCGCCCTAGTTAGCGAAGGCGGAACTAAACGGCACGCTTACCACACGCCCCCCTATTCAAATGCCGTCTGGCAAGCCTGGCCCTTCATGGGCTGTTGCGCCATAGGGTTAGGGACAGCTCATTAGCTATCGGTTTTTGGACAATTGTAAAGGAAGTAAAAGGGGGATTAACAAATTTAAGCCATTTTCAATTTTTTTGGAGCAATACGAAACTTTAAGAGTTGGGAGTAGACTAAATAATTCAGATCTTCCCAGAGATCATCAAAACTCGATTTTATTGCCGCCTAAACATAATATTAGAAATTGATGATACGAAATTTCACGTTGGTAACTGTCACGCCCCTTCAAACATTATTAGCGAAGTTAGATGTCAATATTGGCCAATTAGGGGAAGGATTGTGAGAAGAAGGTCGATAAAGAATGTCTGGTTTGTGCAAGAGCGGAACTAAATTTAATTCTCCAATAATGGGGAATTACCGGTAGTAAGAGTTAAACCAGCAAGTCCTTTTGAAATAACGGGTGCAGTTTTTAATAAAATCAGGATTAAGAAAGATAATACAAATTAAAATTTATGTTTTTTTTTTTTTTTGTTTTTCTACTAGAAAGGCAGTTCACCTAGAACTAATTACCGGGTTAGCAATGCTTTTCTTGCCTCTCTTAGATGATTTATCGCTCGACGAGGCAAACCAAGAATTATATATTCCGACAATGGTACAACTTTGTTGGAGCTGCAAAGGTGTTAGCGAGATGATTAAAAAAAGCTAATAAAAACATTTCAGAGTTCACTAGAGAGATTAGAGTGGAAATTCATTCCACCAGGAAGTCCTCACTTTGGGAGATATGCGAAGCTTGTATAAAAAAATTCAAGCGTCAAATTATTCGAACAATGGGTAGAGCATTATTGTCATTAACTTCTCTTTCTGCAGATCCCAATGATTTTTCTGTACTTACTCCCGCACACTTCTTGATAAGAGGAAGTCTTCTCTTGCCTGCGGAGCCAGACCGAACCGAGAATCCAAGCAACCGATTGAGGAGATGACATCTGATTCAACAATTAAACCAAGGATTCTGGAAAAGGTGTAGCATCGAATACTTAAAAACCCTCAGCAAAGAAAAAATATGGTGTGAACACTCAGACAACTTTCTCTTACGCCAGTTTTCAAAATTGTAACTGACAAATTTTATAGTTAATGTACTAAAAAATTTAATGAAATTCGTCGGAGTTCGTCGAAAACTGAAAAAACTGTTTAGTCAAAGCGCACTTTCGGTTTACTAATTTTCTTGAAACTATCTATTTAACTTCTATTTATTTCTAATTAATTTTGTTTGTATGGTAGAATTGTATAATCAACTATGACAGCACTTTAGAAAAAACATAACCCCACCCCTCCCAAAAAGCCCCCTTAAATGATTTTATCAGGAGAAATGTTTCAAATAAAAGTTGTAGCTGTTTATGTGTGTGGTTTCACATTCCTAGTTTAAAGAAAATCGTTGGAGCCGTTTTCGAGAAAATACCAGAAAACTGGAAAATACATTTCAGTAAAAAGCACTTCCTGTCATCCGATTTTTTTCAAACTCGGGATTTCAAAAACACATTTAACTCTAATTAATATTATTTAGACGACAGAATTGTACAGTAAATTGAAATAGCACTTTAGAGAAAAACTTAACCCCACCCCTCCCCCAAAATTACCCTTAAATGAATTTTCCCAGAGAAATGTTTTAAATAAAAGTTGTAGATCTTTGTATGTTTTTTTTTTTTTTCCAGGGTTCTGTACCGCGACCATTCTTGATCTATTGTACCCCCCTGGTGCCTAAGATGAGCTAGCTCATCTATAGCACCCTCTCCAGGTTTAACTCCCTGAGAAATCTCAGGATCCTGGAAGGTTCTAGGGTAGGTATTTCTTCCTCCCCTATCTGGTAACAGCCCAGACTACTAAATCTTCTTTGAATGACGGCATCACAGTCCGTGAGGAGGTGTATCGGAGTTTCCTCCGCCTCTCCACAGAATCTGCATATGCCGTCACCTACTAGGCCAAGCTTTCTCAGGTGCCCCCTGAGTCTGCAATGCCCCGTAAGGAATCCCGTAAGAATACGGATCCTATTCTTACTCAGACTGATGAAGGCTTTCGACCTTTCCTGGTTATAACCGCCCAGACAGACCTTGGCCTGCCTCAGTCCCGGGATGGTGTTCCAGAGACGAGCTCTTTTAGCCACCTCCTCCTTCTTGATTTCTTCTAGAAATACTTGGTCACTGACTCCACAAAAGGGCTCTGGCCCAATAAGAGGAGATACAGCGCCTTCCTTTGCCAGGGCGTCAGCTGCCTCATTACCATCCACACCGACATGTCCCGGCACCCAATGCAGGGTAACTTTATTGCTCCTGCCTAGTTCATTAAGTTTGCCTAGGCAATCCCATACCATTTTAGAACTGAGTACGTAAGATCTCAGTGCTTTAATGGCCGCCTGACTGTCGGATAGGATAACAATCTCCTGATTCCGATATCCTCGATCAAGGTTCAACTGAGCGCACCTTTCAATAGCGTAGATTTCCGCCTGGAAGATGCTAGGAAACTTGCCCATGGGTTCTGAGTGTTTGATTCTAGGCCCAAACACCCCTGCCCCGGTTCCTTCGAGGGTCTTAGACCCATCTGTGTACCACTTAATGGCATGCTTGCTAATACTGTCCAGGGCGGATCCATCGCTCCACTCTCCTTTCGTACTTAGCTTCGTAGAAAAATTCCTAACGAAGCTATATTTCTTAGTCATGCTATCTCTAGGAAAGTCCCAGGGGAGGGAGCCTGCAGAAGGGGGCATTCGCCTCCCACCCCCCAGCCCACATCCCCCATGCCCTCCCTAGAGATTCTGAGGAGGGCTCCCTTCGCCGCTCGCTCCACCACTAGGTGGAGCGGTGTGAGATTGAGAATAACCTCAATCCCGGCTGTAGGGCACGTCCTCATAGCTCCCGTCGTGCATAGGCACGCAAGGCGCTGTACTTTGTCAAGAGTCTTCTTGACCTTCTCGAGCTTTGCTCTGCTGTACCATGCTACTGCGCCATAGGTGATAATAGGTCTCACCATCATAGTGTACATCCAAATAAGAATTCGAGGAGGGCATCCCCAGGACTTGCCCGCCACCCTCCTGCACACCATGAGAGCGCGAGTAGCTTTACTGGCAGTTATTTCAACATGCCTATTCCACAGAAGCTTACTATCCAGAGTTACCCCAAGATATTTGACCTCCTTCTTCCACTCTAGATCAACTCCAGCTAACTGGATACTTTTCAGATGTGGAAGAGCCCTGCGCCTTGTAAAAGGAACTACCGTGGTTTTCGCTGGGTTAATACCCAACCCCACAGAAAGGCACCATCTATTAGTGATGTCTAGACCCCTCTGTAGTATTTCACAGAGGGTATCCTCGAACTTACCCCTGGCAATTATGACGATATCATCGGCATACCCCTGACAGGAGATGTCGAGATCCGCCAGTTTGCAGAGGAGTTCGTCTACTACCAAACTCCATATTAGGGGTGACAAAACCCCCCCTTGAGGACAACCCCTGGTCGTACTGACTCTAATGGTTTCTTGGCCCACCATCGTCTCCACTGTTCGTGTGGACAACATCTCATTCACCCACCTCACCATGGTGCCGTCAACCCCCCTTTTAATTAGGGCCCTACTGACGGCCTCATGGGAGGTGTTGTCAAAGGCCCCTGCTATGTCAAGAAAGACACAGATGGCCGTCTCCTTGACATCTAGAGATTTCTGGATAGCACTCGTCAGCTCATACAGAGCGGTATCCGTTGATCTTCCCGCTCGGTATGCATGCTGTCGCGGGTGCAAAGGCACCCTCTCCAGAATCTCCGTTCTTATATAACTATCCAAGGCCTTCTCCATTGCCTTAAGAAAAAAGGACGTAAGGCAGATAGGCCTAAAGGATTTGGGCAGGGTGGAGTCCTTATTCCCTGCTTTCGGGATGAACACCACCCTTGCCCTTCTCCATGGTCTCGGTATGTACCCGAGTGCCAAACTGCTTCTAGTTATTCGAACCAGGTGTGGTAGGATCTCCCCTATGCCCTTCTGCATAAGGGCGGGAAAGACTCCATCCACCCCCGGTGACTTGTATGGCAAGAAGAGCCAATTGCCCATTCCAGCCTCGAAGGGGTACAGATGGCCTTGGTTACTTCCCAATCCACCCTGCCGGGCCTGCCCGGTTTCATTACTTCCAATACTTCCTCCCACGGTAAACTCCCCGGGAAGTGAGTATCCAGCAGGAGACGAGCCCTTTGCTCTCCATCTTGCGTATAGCTGCCATCAGGATTCCTGAGCGACATATGAGCTCCCATGCCATGTTTGGCCATTGCTGTATGCAATGTGGCCGCCACCGGCAGGGAGTCAATCTCACCACAGAATTTCCTGAAGCTATTTCTCTTGGCTTTCCTTATCTCCTTGTTGTAGGTTGTCAGCTCCACGGTGTAGCTCTGCCAGTCTCCCGTGCGTTTTGCTCTATTATAGAGCCTTCGCACTCGAGACCTCAGCTTTGCCAAGTCCGTGCTCCACCGAGGAGCATCCCTACTACAATGTAACCTGCTAGTGGGGCAGCTATCCTCAAAGGCGCCTATAATCGCCCCATTAACCTCATCCAAATAATATTCCAGCTCCAGCCGGCACTGTGGAGCCTTCACAGCGCCTATGCGGCCAAGAGCACACCCTAAATTGGTTTTAAACTCATCCTAATTTGTTCGTCTGGGGTTCCTCCAAACAGTCTCCCCGTCACCGAGCCCCTCTAGATCAAACATGATGATCCTATGGTCTGAAAGGGAGGGCTCGTTCGAGACCTTCCAGTTCCGAACGAATTGCCCGATACTCTGACTACCTATCGTAAGATCAAGAACTTCCCTCCTAACTCTAGTTACAAAGGTGGGCGCTGCCCCCACATTAAAAATATCTAGATTATACTGAAGGATAAATTCTAAGAGGTACTCACCTCTCCTGCTGTTATTGCTGCTGCCCCATACCCTGTTGTGGGCGTTGGCGTCACATCCGATGAGGAGTGGCAGCTTCCGCTCTTGACAGTACGCCACCAGCTCCTGCACCTCCGCTGGCGGTACATCAGCCCTGTCTCCGGCGAAGTAGCTGGATGCCACTACGACGGCGCGGTGATTGCCTCCATATTGCAGATGGGCCAAAATAGGCACTAAGTCCCGCGTCGTAAATTCTGAAAGACAAGTATAATTAATATTATTCCTGATCAGGATGCAGGCCCTAGGTTTATCACTTTTTGCATCCCAAATTACCTTGCCATCCTTACCTGACAGCCCGCAGATCTGTCCCCCGACTGTCCAGGGTTCTTGAATCAGCACCAGTCCTAGTAGCCGCTTAGTGAACAACCTTGCTATGTTGGCTGATGCCCCCTTAGCGTGGTGTAAGTTCACCTGGGCTACCCCGGTGCTCAGTCCCACAGCATGACTGTTCATGGAGGGGTGAGAGGAGGATCCCCCTCCTCTTCCAGGAGCATCTGCTCCTCCTTCTCCTCCTCTTCCTTCGAGAGGCTCACCCTAAGAGATGAGAGATCCACATCTCCCAGGCTCTCCCTTCGTTGGGCCTTCTCCGGGGAGCAATCCCGCAGTGTTACTTCATCTAGGGTGGAGGGCGAAGGAGCTTGATGCTCTTTCATGCCCGCCTCATCCTCGAACTTCCTAAGTCCTCTAACAGGGAGTTTACCAAAACGGTACCTAATCTGGTACCCCTCCCTCCTCAGTGCCTCGTACGATTGGCCGTCAATGCCGGCAGTCAGTACGAGGCCCGAGTTCTCCTCCTTACAGCTAAGGACTTTCCACGCCATCGTATTCAGTCCTTCGTTCTGGGCAGTGACGATAGATAATATCTTCTCTATGCCCTTGCCTTCACTACGCGGGAAGAACGTCGTAATAGTGTGCATCCTCGGGATATCTTCTCCCGAGCATGCCATCAGCTCTACCCCCGTCCAGGTGCTCAAAGTCGATGCCTTTTGATGCACCCAGTCTGCAGTCTGTTGGTTTGTACAGTCCAGCCAAAGCATGCCTGGACGGAAATGAATTCCCTCGAAATGGAGCTTATGCTCCCATCCGAGGGATATTTCCTCTACTAGCGCTTCTTCTAGTGCTGACAGCTCCTCAGCACTGAGCACCCTCTCCGGAAAACCCCTCGGCATCACGCCCACCCTTACCACCCGCACTGCACCAGCATAGCTGGGGCCAGACTGGCGAGGGATAGGGCGCCCAGCCGAGGAGGGCCCGGCAAGTGCAGCTGAATCGGAGGAAGTCACCCTCCTTCTCTTGACATCCTTCTTCTCGGGAGGTGTAATGTGCCTCTCCCGCTTACCTTGGGCATGTTGAGGTGGGCTATTGTCCCTCTCTTGTGCCCTATGTTTCTCTGCCTCCGCCCTCGCCTCCTGAGGGTTCATGCCCTCAGAGAGCGCGCGGAGGTACCATCTGACGCCTGCCCCACTGAGACCTCTTCTCAGGGGGTCATCCATCGCTCCCGGTTGTCCCGGAGGCGGCAGCGGCGGCGTCCTCTTCTTCCAATTGAGGACCTTTCTCCCTCCCGGTGCCTCCGCCGTCTTACCTGCACCAGGAGGAAGAACTGGAGCCCTCTTGCTCCCTTCCTCGTCCTTCTTGTCCGTCTGAGACTGGTCCGCCTGACGAGCACAGCTCGCCCTGGCAGTACCAAGTCCTGCGGTTCCTTCATTACCCCTGGGAGCTTGCTCCTGAGGGGTCCGATACTCAGCATGCACAACAGCGGCTACTGCCCGCTTCTCCACTTGTGCATGTCCAGCCTGATGAGCAATGCTCATCCCACTCGTACTAGGTACCACCCGCACATCCACTTCACTAGGAGCGAGCTCCTTTGTGCTCTGGACTGCACGGGATGGTACGGCGGCGCCTGCCCGCCCAGTCTTCCGGCTCTTCTTCTTCCTCTTCTTTCCTTTTATTAGGGGTACTTCCATATCTGGTCCCACGAGGAGCTGGGGAATTCTTGAGTCGACTGTGCCAGAGCCCCGCATGACACAGCAAGGCCATTTATTACTCCCTGATGTGGCCCGGTTTCAGAGAGGCACCGTCATAATACAGCCTGTATTACCCCCCGGCTGCAAACCTCCATGGGCACGGTACGCATAACACCCTGTTTTGGGGGGAGGTGTATCTCCGAGGCTGCCCCCAGGGACACCGCCTCGGATGACCGACGGGTACACCTATTCCGTCGGGGACTTTTATCGACGTCCAGGTCTAGGTCCGCCGAATTCTGTAATAAACAGGGTCACCTCTTGAAGGATGCAGTAATACTAAATGCTGCTTTCGGACGGTCCTGATGAATAGGAGGTGAAGCCTGTTATTCACCCTGGGGTATCCCCACCAATCTGGAGGAAACCCCTTGACCCCTCTTTGTATGTGTAGTTGATATACCAAGTTTCAAGAAAATCTTCGGAGCCATTTTTGAGGAAATCGCAAGAACGTGGTACATTCAGTAGGTACTTCTGGTTGAGGAATTTTGTCAGATGACCTACTGTCGGATCCATGGTGATACCTCAACGGAATATCAAGTTTGAACTTTCTCGATTTGTCTTTTTGAGCTATACAGTTCCCACTCACACACACACCTGGGTCCACTTTTTTTGACTCAGGGGACCTCAAACAGGTATTTCCGGTGAAAACTCGATATCGAAAATTTGTACGATTACAAAACTTCGTCTTACTAGGAGTAAGATAAAGTAAAAATAGCAAATTGGGTACGCAAATGTGTGTGAAAGTTTAAATGTGAGTACGCCAGTTATTATTAAGGGTGAGAACGTGCCTCCTCTGTGTTGGAAGATGGCCAGAGGCATTCAGACGCACCCTGTTAAGTATGGTGTAGAGAAGGAAATAGCTAAGTGGTTAACGTACTGGACCACCACGCAGAGGACCAGCTGTGCTACCCTTACATTTTTTCTTCCTAGGAGCCTCTACAGCTCACTGTCCGCTGATGGGCAGTGTTGTCTGTATCGAGAGAACATCCGTAGAACGGCAGTGCTCTGAGATGGCTCCGGGCGCCAATGACCATAGATGTTGACGCGCCTTAAAATTGTCAATGGTGAACTTGTGTCAACTGGTGGCCAGAATTCTTGAAGGAATCATGGACAGACGAATTGCCCGCCGTATTGTTAGGACTTCGCAGCGCGATTAAACATAACCTGAAAGCAAGCCCAGTTCAACTATTTTATGACACACAAATCAGAACTACCAGCATCTTTGTAGCAGCAAAAAAACAGTGAATATCTTCACATTCGTATCGCAATTAGCAGGCAGAATACGAAAAGCCACATCCGCAGCCACCAGCTGGCACGAGGAAGAGGAGATTCCCAATGAACGATCAACGGACATTTTAGTGATTTTATACTATTTCATTTTTAATTACAGAAAATCATAGGAATTTGATAATGTTTAAATTTTCTCAGCAAGGAATTTTTTTTTTTTTAATTTAAGGCGCATCAACATCTGTGGTGAGCCTTCTCAATGCACTGCCGGCCTCCGACAGAAAGCTGTAGAGGCTCTTAGGAAGAAAGAGAGGGAATTGTGATTTATGTTTTTGAAAGTTCATAAGCTTTCAAGGTGGGGAGGATGTTGAGGCTGTATGAGTGTTGTGTATATTATTTTATTTTAAGAATTGTAATTATTATTTCTTTATAAATGTTGGTTGAGAGAAAGATATGACTCCATAGGTCCATGGTAGTGGGGGAAACGGAGTGGGAACCACAGATGAGTAATGAATGGTTTGATCATTAGCTCATCGGAGAACAATCAGTTTCAATAAAAATATGAATTGTTCGTTTACGGAGTGAAACTTCTTTTGTATTGAGAACAAAATAAAAATAGGAAATTTTTAGTATATGCAGTTGTCAATTAACAAAACCCACCTAGCTAATCAAGGCAAATAGCTCATAACAAGTTATAGCTCATATTAGCTTTAAAACCATGCCTCCATCAAGCATTTCAAACACATTCTTGAAGGAAGAAATTTGTAGCAAATAACCTTTGCATATCCCAGAGATCTGCTTAGCCCGAGACACCCATCAAGCATTTCAGACTTTACAACTGACATTAGACACATCACATTTTCGAATAACACGGGAGCAGGACTTTCACGCATTGACTCCATTCAGACGATCTTTCCAACTATAGAAGACCGTGCCAGACAACAAGAAACGAAGCAGAATTGCACCTTCTATTAATAGCGATAAAAATCTTAATATCATGAAAGTTACCATAGCATAACATAAACCTCTGCTGCTGTAAATTAGATGACACCGTAAGACGTTACATAACCAAAACGCTCCGAGAAACCATTTGTACACACATACACGCTCTAGCATACCCTGGCCATACCGGATCAATCAAACTTATATAAACCCCTTATTTCTGGTCATTCATGTTCAAATATATTTCCAATTTTGTAAAGAAATACATAACTTTGCCAGGTAAGCAGGATCAATAAATATGAGAAGACCATTATAAGAATTTACCATTCCAGAAAACATTTTCTCTCACATTCACGTAGACATAGTGGACCACTACTTGGTGGATGGTTTTTAGAAGGAATGAATATTTTTTGAAATGAATAGATCGCTTCGGAACTGATACACTCATCACAGCCATATCTTGCTGATCAAACGGCAGAAACAAGAACTTAAGCACTTTGGGAACATTGGATTTCCGAATTCGGCGCACCAACAATCATACGACGGATCAAGGCAAAAATTTTCAAACGCACTTTTCCTAGCCTCGCTAAATGAATGGGTGCCAAAATACGACGTACAACAGCTTATCATCCACAATTCAACGTAATAATCGAAAGATGACATCGCACACTAGAAGCTGCATTGGCATGCAGATTATATAAGACGAAGAATCATGGACAGACGAATTGCCCGCCGTATTGTTAGGACTTCGCAGCGCGATTAAACATAACCTGAATGCAAGCCCAATTCAACTACTTTATGACACACAAATCAGAACTACCAGCAACTTCGTAGCAGCAAAAACCAGTGAATACCTTCACATTCGTATCGTAATTAGCAGCCAGAATACAAAACGCCGCATCCGCAGCCACCAGCTGGCATAACACCCATCACTAGGTAAATCTTCAACCATCCATCACTGACCACCTGTACTCAAGTTTTTCTCGTGACGTCTCAATCAAAACGCCTCTCACCCATCCTAAATGGG